>PVJL010005489.1:0-107492 GCA_004026885.1 Lyroderma lyra
TGATGGGTTTTCCTCTAAAGGTTATAGTTCTTTTTTCCCTGGCTGCCTTGAGAATTGTCTCTTTGTCTTTAGTTTTGGACATCTTTAGTACCATGTGTCTTGGAGAAGATCTGTTAGGGTCCAGGTATCTGGGGGACCTGTTTTCTTCTTGAACTTGGGGTTCCAGATCTTTCCATAGGTTTGGAAAGTTCTCATCTACTATTTGTTTGAGTATGTTCTCTGTAGAGTGCTCTAACCCTTCTTCTATTCCTATTATTTTGATGTTGTTTTGTCTCATGGAGTCAGATAGTTCTTGTAGAGTTCTTTCAATCCTTTTGGTTCTGCATTCCCTCTCTTCTTCTTTCTTAGCTGTTTCCATGTTCTGATCTTTGATATCGCTAATTCTTTCCTCCATCTGGTTGGCCCTGTTTCCTATGGCAGTTATTTTGTTTCTCACTTCTTTTATTGTATTATTTTATCTCTTGCATTTCCATCTCAATCTTCCTTATGTTTTGAATTTCTTTGTTAAATTGTTCCTTTTGTTCATGAAGTTCCTTTTTTATGTCATTCATGTCCTTTTTTATGTTGTTTATGTCAGCCATGGTGCTCTGTCAGTATGTTTTCATTTCTCTCACAGCCTTTAGAATGGCTCCTTTAAATTCTCTGTCACTTAATTCAGAAACTTCTAGGTCTAAGAAGCTGTTTTGATAAATGTCCTGTTCTTTCTGAGGAGTTTTAGTTTTTAAGGAATTCATCCTGTCTGCTGGATTCTTCGTCTTTGACATGAGGGTGTTGTGTTCAGTAGTGCCCAGGAGCCCAGATTGGTACTTTTGTGGTGTCTTGCTGTAGGGCAAACACGAGGTTGTACTGGGGGGGGGGCAAGTTTTGGGAGAGAGAGGGGTTGTTTATTTCTTATTTCTGGTCTCCTGCTATGTTTGGAGGCGGTGTGCATCTATTATGGTCCCTCCGCTTCCTGTAGTTAGTTAGTTGGTTGGGAAGGTTGTAGGAAAGGGGAGAGGCCAACAAAGGCACACCGGGGCAGCTCCTCCTTCTGTCCTATGCTGGGGAAGCTGGGTGATGCAGGCCAAGGCTGCTCCTGCTGGCTGGGGTGAATGCTATCAAATCTACTTTTCTTCCCAGGCCTGCTTCCGTGGCCAAATGTTGGGGCAGATTCTGCGGGCTCACACTGCTTTTAGGACCCAGGGGCGCGCGAGCAGGCATGCACACAAGTCCGAAGCTGTGGGTCTGACCCTGTGGTAGGAAGGCAGCCAGCCCGCCTCCACAGCGAGCCGGAACGGGAACCGCAGCCACGTCTGTGTAGGGGCCGTGCATTGTCTGCCGGGCAGCCAGCTCACCCCCGCAGAGGGCCGGGACCAGGAACCGCAGCCCTGTGCAGGAGCCGCATGCGCCTGCGCTGTGGGTCCCAAGGGAGCCTAGAGCCAAGATGTCGTCTCTGCAGTTCAGAGTCCTCGCTCAGCCCTGCTACCACTCAAGAGTTCCAGAGGCTGGCTCCCAAGGTCTGTCCCCAACTCGCCGCTCCCCAGCCCAGCTCCCCAACTGGACTCCCACTGTTCTGCCTCTTTGCTAGGGCTTTTCCTCTTGTCACCTCTTGGCTTCCCCTCCCATGCACTGCAGTCAGCCGTGATCAGGTCCTGTTGCGATCAGTCTTTGTTCCCTCCCCTCTCCCGCTCGGCCACTTTTCTCCAAATCCTAGGTGTTTACTTGCAATGCGTGGATGTCTCAGCTGCTGTTTTTTTTTTTTTTTTTTTTTGTCACCTAGAGTCCTCTTTCTTGGCTCCTGGGTGGCTGCTCAATTGTGTTTTCTGGGAGAGGCTTTAGGGACCTCCTCTCCAGTCGCCATCTTGTCTCTCCTCAGTAATTGCATTTTTAAATACCTCACTAAGAGTTTCTTTTCTGGAGCCGTGTTGTTGATTTTTTTCTCTCTCTTTCCATCATGGCAATTGTTGAGAACCTTTAAAGGACCAAGTAGTGTCAGTCACGTTCAAGTTCAGGTATCGAGCTTATGCAACAGGAAGACCACCTTCAACCCTAAGTTCTTCCTATTACAATCTCACACTCAGCATGAAGAGGCAAGGAGACTGAAGAGCATTTCCCTCTAACAAGCTTGGCTTCTCTGTGTTGTCAAGGTGCCCCCTGGAGAACTGGCCTTCCAGCAGGCACACAGTGGAATGCAATATGGACCTTGACATTAATCAGGCTGTGTCCTTTCCTCTTTGAAAAAAAGCGCAGCCCTGCCATGAGGTGAAGAAATAGGGTCTTTTTATCCTGGCTGGATTCCTCTTTCTCTGTTGTTGGGGAACATGGAGCCTTGAACTTTAAGCATTTATAGTAATGTTTAACAGCAAGTAAAGAGCCCTAGTCAGATTTCTGGAGGGAAAAGCAGTAGGAGGTTGGAAGTCACCGTTTTATTCTTGTTTAGGAAATGAAGCTTTTTATTTTTCCCTACCTATGCTGTCTCTACTGAGTTTTATGGCAGGAAATATGAAGCCGATGATAGCCTGTTGCTGAAATAAAGTTCAGGCTTTTTTCCCTCTCTTCCTCCTTCTGGTTTCCTTCCCTGAAACTTGGGTTCATGACAGCTTGTTGTTGGGCAGGGCATTAGCCTTTTGTAATTTATTACTTTTAGATTAAATCTGGGGAAACTCAATATTGCAGTTGAATGATTAGAGCAATACCCTTTGGAGTAATAAATTTTCTTTGGTGCTGTGCATCTCCAGATCATGTTTCCCTTCTAATTACATTTACATAAATGATATTCTGTAAAATTAAATTAACATTCAAACGGTTACACTGGCAGGGAGAGACAAAAATTAGTTACCAAGTTGCATCTCTTAAAAAAAAATCTAGTTCTTTTCATAACATGAATAGTGATTCACTACCCTCTCTCAGGTGTCAGCAATCAACAAAATCTCGGTTCCAGAACTACGCAGGGATGCTTATCACCAGCTCATGGAGATGTGTTGTTTCTTTCTTGGATGCTTGGACTGTAAAGCCTCATTAGACAGTGACTATGGTGGCTTTGCAAACGTGGCCACTAATGAATGGCTAATCTTCCCTTCCCTTCTTGCCTTGAAATTCTGCAGTGATCCTGAAGAGTGTCCAAACTGAATGTGTACACAGAACTTTGCTCCAGTCTGTGCCTTTGTCACCATCTACCTGCGTTCTTGGTTTTCCCATCTAGGAATTAACAAAATATGGGTCACTGGTGAGATCCAGAATCTTTCTACCATTCTACAATCTCTTACACTACTTCAGTATGTTTCCGTAGTTAGGAGTTCAGGTCCCATTGATGATTTGGAGGGCTCGAATCAGAATCATCAGAAAATCTACTGCTTCCTTGTCTTTACTGAAAAATTTACCTCAACCATGTTTGCATGTATGACATCAGAACAACTTCAAGGAGTTCCCTGGTGGTGTTGTGGCTTAAGGCTTCGGCACTGGTGCTGTCAGCACTGCGGCCTGGGTTCGATTCCCAGCCAGGGAGCTACCCACATACAAAAAAGAAAAAAAAAAAGAAAAAACAGAACAACTTCAAGAACCATTTCTGCTATATCTTTCTGTTATATCTAACTATTTCTGTTATGTCTAATCAATCAATTCTAATTTATGAACACAATGATTTGATGTAAAATGTGATTTCACTTATATAATACAAAATCCTCATATATCCTTAGGGAGGATATTTAACAGAAACATTGCCAGTAGTATCCCTGAGCAGTGTGATTTTTCTCCTGTTTACTATTGTTTCTACTGTCTGAATTACTTACAGTCAACCTGCATCATTTTTTATATAAAATAGTAAGATGCAGCAAAGGAAGCATCTTTTCAGGATTTTGTGGTTTAGGTGAAGAGATAGTTAAATGGAGTGTTAACAGCCTTGCCTTGATAACTTCTATTCTCTCTTTTAAAATACCAGAACCCATGACTCCTCATCAACTAGGTTTAGCAACACCTTGGACACAATCGTGACACATACTGAAATGCCTGATAAAATGTGGCTGCCAGGAGTCCACTCTCAAACTAACTTTTCAGAAATTATGCTTATGGCAGAAGAGGACGACAGTACAGGACGAAAGCCAGTGCCTCTTTCACAAGAAACCTGTAGCTTGCTCACCCATCCTCATTATGTTTGTATTTGCACTCCCTTCCACCTGACCTGACTTCTGTTCTCCTCCTTCTTGGGCTTGCATTCACTTTGCTTTGATTATTCATTTAACCCATACATCTTAGCACCTAGAGAGTGCTGAACTACTGTATTGTCACAGAGATAAAATGGGAAGTAAAAACAGGCATTGTTCATGTTCTCATAGAGATTACAGTCTGCATGGAAACCCAGACATTAACTAAATAATCATATTGATAAATGTTTAATTATAAACTAAGATCAGTGTGCTGAAGGAGAAACACAGTGCTGGGAGAACATCAACTCAAAGCGTTTACCCTCGATGGGAGGTGAAAAGTGCAGATGGAGATCAGGGAAGCATTTCCAGGGAAGTGAGATTTGAGCTAAGATGTCGAAGAAGGGTCTGCGTAAACCAGGAGTCATGTGAAGCAGTGGCAGGCAGGAGGAGGTGACCATGCCAGCCCGAGGGACAGTATGAGCCAGTGTCCTGCACCAGGAGGGATAGTGTAGTGTTTGATACCAAGGGGAGGCTACTGTAGCTGGGTTTTAGGAAGTTTGTAGAGATGGGTAGTGAGATGAGTGAGGCAGGTTCAGTTAGAGAAAGCAAGACCCTTGAGGTATGCTAATGATTTTGGCTTTATTCTCAGAACTTTGGGAAAGAACAGAAATATCATAACCAGGAAAGTGGCATAGCCATCCTTCCCTTTTGCAAAGATCACTCCGAGAGCAGTGTGGGAAATAGATTTTAGAATAGTGAGAATGGTTTGAGGATGGGGAGCAGTTGGGAGGCAACTATAGTAGTTCAGCCTTCCTAGACCAGAGGGGTGGCCACTGACAGGTGGATAGAATAAAAAAATAATTCAGATGGCCAATAGACATGCTCAACAACACTAATCATCAGAGAAATGCTCAATGAGATAACACTTCACACCTGTCAGAATGGCTATCATCAATAAATAAAAAAACAAGTGCTGGCAAAGATGTGGAAAAGAGGGAATCTTGGTGCACTGTCAGTGCAAATTGGTGCAGCCACTGTGAAAATACTATGGAGGCTCCTCAAAAAACTAAAAATAGAACTACCTTATGACCCAGCAATTCCACTTCTGGCTGTTTATCTAAAGAAATCTGAAATACTAACTTGAAAAGATATATGCACCCCTATATTCTTTGTAGTGCCATTTACAATAGTCAAGACATAGAAACAATCTAAGTGTTCATTAATAGAAGATTGGATAAAGAAGAGGTAGTACATATATACAATGGAATATTACTTTCCATAAAAAGAATGAAACCTTACCATTTGCTCTGACATAGATGGATCTAGAGGATACTGTGCTAAGTGAAATAAGCCAGACTAAGAGAGACAAATACCAGATGATCTCACTTATGTGTAGAATCTAAAGAACAAAACCAAGCAAGTAAGCAAGCAAGCAAGCAAACAAAAATCCAGAAACAAACTCATAGATGAGAATAAGCTGACAGCAGATAAAAGGGGACTTGGGGAGCAGGATGAAAAAAGTGAAGAGATTAAGAAGTATAAAATTGGTAGTTATGAAATAGTCATGGGGATGTAAAGTACAGCATGGGGAATATAGTCAATAATATTGTAATAACTATGTATGGTGTCAGAGTCATCGGGGGGATCACTGTATAAATCATATAAATGTCTAACCACTATGCTGTACAACTGAAACTAATATAAAATAATACTGAATGTCAAATAATTTTATAAACATAAATTTTATGTTATTTATTCATCTAGAATTAAGACATATTTAAGAAAAAGGTAACTCAGAAGTAAATTTGTGTCATTTGGTAATAGTTTATGGGAAAATTGGGAGAAGACAGTGACTAGATGCCTCTTGGGTTTCTCACTCTATAACTAAGTAAATCATGGACAGTGAAATAATTACAGAACACAAGAGAGCAGGTTTGGAGGGATGGAGGATGATGGTAGTTTGGGAATATTGAAATAAATATCCAGGCGAGGGGTTGAGCCAGCAGATATGTAAACCTAGACCTCAGAAAGGAACTCAGGATAGGTTATATTAAAAAGTTACCTAAAAAAAAAAGGTTACCTGAAGCCATGAGCATGTGTGGGCAGGTGGGAGTGAATAGGTCCTCTGCACCTTTACACTCTCCTACCTTCCCTGAACCAGTGGTCTGGTTCTTCAGTGTTCTTCCCACCTGGTGTGCGTGACGTTTTAGGAAACTCTACTTTGACCCCGCCTCTGATAATGACTTGGTGAATTTTGATCCCACTGTTTCAGCTTTTCCGGTGTCAGTTGCCACAATTCTGGTGTCTTGGGTCTTGAGGAGAGCTATGAAGAAATTAAAGTCAATGTTGAACTTGAAACCTGGATCTCAGTTCCTTCATCTGGGCCTCATCTGGAAAAAAAAAGGCTTCCTCCTAATTGATTAACTCATTATTTCTGTTTGTATTAAAAGCTGAATTATAGTATGTCCAAAAGCAGGTACTAATGAACCATGTCACAATGGCATTCTATTACCCTGTGCAAATGCCAATACCTCATTTTACATCACTTACATTGCACTCATATTAGGACATAAACTATAGTTACTTTCATCCCTGTCTTGTTTTTCTTACAGAATTCAAACTCCTTGAAGACAGGGTTATTGCTTTATGTAGTTTTGTACCTTGCAGGGCACCCAACGCAGTGCCTCTCACGTTAAGTATCCATCAACATGTACTCACTGACTGCCCAGAGGTGGTGGTGTACTGTAGAAAAAAATTTCAGCTACACAGGTGTAAGGTAACAAGCAATTGGAGTGGGACATAAAGGAATGGTAATAAAGGCATAAAGTAATGCCCAGTAAGTCTTTCTAGGCTAATTAAATTTTAGGAATAATTGAAAGCTAAAGAGAGAAAAAAATCAAAGAGATTATAAAAAATGCCATGTTCTTTCATGCCCCACGTCTTGCTTATGCTATTCTTTCACCTGAAACTATTTCATGCTCCTGCTCTGTCCTGTAAGATTTGGCTTCAGGGTCATTGCCTGTGAAGCCTTTTCCCCATGACTCAGTCAGTGTTGGAGGCATCTTCCTTCACGATTTCATCGCTATTAGACACTATTCCAGCATAACACGTTCATTATGTCTCTGCACACGCCTCAGGCTCCCTACCGTTAGCGAAGCCCCTCGTAAAACTGCACAGGGCCAGCTTCCAGCATAGACGGGGCACTTAACAGACTGGGCAAAAAGGAATAGATATGGTTCCACACTCACAGATGACCCTAATTCCCAATTTTAAAAGTATTTGTAATATCGCCTTACCACTAAAATATATAAACGTGACTTCTTACCTGCTTGAAATTCCCTTTTAAAAGAAAAACAACTACCTTTTCTAGAATTAGAGATAAAGTTAACTTCAGCTACAACTAGAAGATGAGTCAGGAAACGTGGATTGTACCCTCCTTTCATATTTAAAAACTCAGTGGCTTTGGACAAGTCATTTAAACAATGGTTTCAGCATTACTTTCTGTAAAATAGGCATAGTCATCTATCCAATTAGGTAATGCCCATGAAAGCAAATTATCCACTGTGACTGCATAAGCTCAATGGAGTGTAGCATAGGGAGTAGTTACTGTTGTTGATGTGAGAAAAGTCAGTGGCAATGGCTTTCAATCTGACACTTAGTCCATAAATGATAATGAGTCTATAGTATGTGCCCAGGTTTGTGCTGCGTGCTTCGGAAGGGAGGGGAAGCTTTAGGAGACATGGACTGTGTTCTCAGATTGTATGAAATATTGATCAGGAGACACAATGAAGGCAAATCAACTAAAGACAAAATATGTGCAAAAGCAGGGCCATATGCAAGCAGCCCCTTTGTGCTGTGTCCTTGGAAGGAAAAGAGTGGTGGGTGAGTGTACACTGTTATTTTTATGTCAGGAAAGGCCTTGCTTCCTTCTACCTGAATAGACACCTCTGGGTGTCCCATAACCAAATCTGTGGAAGCTGACATCAGGATGTGCAAATCAGTACCTCCCTTCTTTGCCGTTCATTCTCCTTCTTCAGTGCAACTAAGCTCTGAGTACCCCACGCAGCTGAAATCTTTGGCTCAGTCCCTCCAGTCGCCACCTGCAGGCTAGAGGACCAAAAGCTCCTGCTGCCCTGGCTTTCCCAGGTGGAATGCTAGGTGCAGCTCTCGGAGCCTGATCCAATGTGCTGGCTTCTTGCTGCCTCCATCTGGGCCTGCTGTCAGTGGATGGATGCCCACAGCACTGGCTCACCCACCCGAGATGAACAAATGAGACCGGTGCTTCAGAGCTCCTGGGGGAGAGCTATGAAGGCCGGTCACCAGAACCCATCATTGCTATGGCTTATACACCAGGGAAAGGTTAGAGGAATTTATGCATGGGCACCATATGCCAGCCCAACATCTGCTTCCTCGGAAGGGGCATGAATATAAGACAGTGCATTAAAGATGAGCCTCAGGCACAAGAAATGTACAATTGCACTGTTTGAGGGGTGGTGGGAGAGGGTGGTGGCAAAGATTCCAAGGCACTATTAGAAGTTTCCATGATTTTTTATTAATTGATTTTAGATTCCAGAAGAGTTTGCAATTCACAGAAAAAATGCCTGGGAGGTACGATGATTTCCCACACACCCTCCGCCCTCACACACAGAGCCTCCCCCATTACCAACATCTCCATCAGAGCGGTACATTTGTTACTTGGTGAACCTACATTGACACATCGTTATCTCCCGAAGCCCACAGTTTACATTGGGGTTCAGTCTTTTTGTACATGCCATGGGTTTGGGCAAATAAACCATGACATGTATCCACCACTGTAGTATTATGCAGAGCAGTTTTACTGTTCTGAAAGTCCTCCAGGCTCAACCTGTTCATCCCTTCTTCCCCCCCACATTCATTTTTCAAAGGAAATCTTATGTAGAACATCATATATTCCCATAGGTGAAGCTGCTGTCTTTAGGGATGATGGGAGGCCTAGAGTCCTTCCCCCAGCTCCCTCTGTGCCTCTGGGCAACTGCCATAGTGCTGGGAATCTAAAAGAAATAGTCTGAAAACTGTTTTTCTAGTAGATAAGAAAAGGGGAACTGACTCATTTCCCCCAGTATTTTCTAAATTAAATATCATAGAAAGGCTTGTCCCATTCTGACATAATAAGATGCTTGGACACGTTCTCATCACCGATGGGGACCTTGTTTATCAGTATCCTTGGTGAAGGTGATTATGAAATTTACTTGAAGTACATGATGAGTTAGCCTTGTTTTAACATGCTGACTGCTTGTAGAAGGTAAGCAGGGGCAGTACAGGAATATTGATGTTGTTGTTCACATTTCTGAATCCAGTAGACAGCAAAGATCATGTTTATAGCATGTTCTTGCTCAGAGCCAGGTTATGATGCCCCGGCCTCAGCTGACAGTGTCTCACAGGCAGGCACAGCAGTGGGAGGGGAAGTGGTGGAATTTCAGTGATAGAACCACCCTCAGATTTTGCAACTTGGGTTTCTAAAGTGGTGATGATGGATGGGCCTTGCGTCACTTTCTCAGATACATGCATGCCAGGGCTCCTGAGCAATGCCTTCCTCTCTGCTAGCAGTTCCAATTAATGCCATGGCTAGACAGAATGTACAGCCACCATCAACAGTGAAAGCAACAAGGACATGTTACAACGTTTTTCAACTTCTTGGTATGTTGAGGAGGATACATAAAATATATGTAAGTGCTTTAAGCAAATGTGCTCAAAAACAGGGACTAAATCTATTGAATAATCATGATAAAATGAAATAAAGTACCAAATTTCATTTAACTCTAATTAAAGAGGTTATTGAGAAAGGAAAACAGACCCTGATTAATGTCTTATGGGAAAACCAAAGGGACACCTACCAGAAGCAGTGTGACAGAATACACAGAACATGGACTATTGAGTTGGAAAGAATATTCCAAGTTCAAATTTCTCTCAGCTCTACTACTTATTGGCTACACTGTGACCTGAAAGAGATCCTTTATCTCTCTGGACCATAATATCCTTAGCAGTCAAAGAAAATTTCTAATTCCCCTTTTTAGGATTTGAGAGACCCAATGAATGGACGGCGCTTCCTTATTCGCCCTTACTTGCTCCACCCAAAGCCACGCATGCTAGCTACATGGCCACCTTCATGGAAGGAGCCCGATGCCACCCATGGAAGAGCTCTAGTTTCAGAGTCTGAAGACAGGTAAGTTCTCGTTTTCTCAGCCGTAAGATGGTTTGGAGTAACAGTTAAAGCCTTAATTAACACTCAAATTTTTTGTCCCACTTGAAGTACTTTTTGAGAAACACAAGAATAATCATTATATACACCCAATAGCTTGAGAAATAGCCAACTATTGAAGTGACCAAATTTTGAAAAGGTGCTACAGACAGCTCTGTCACACTGTCAACCTGTGGCCCAGGACGGCTTTGAACGAGGCCCAACACAAATTCTTAAAACATTATGTGATTTTTTTTACAACTTTTTTTTTTCTTTTTTAACTCTTCAGCTATTGTTAGAGTTAGTGTATTTCACATGTGGCCCAAGACAATTCTCCTTCCAATATGTCCCAGGGAAGCCAGAAGTTTGGACACCGCTTTCATGACCTATGAGAGTTTTGGGTCCTATGTTTTCTCTTTTCCACATATTTATGTCTCCACATTCTTCTAACTCTGGGCTCCCAAGGATCAAGGGAAAGCTAACATCTTCCTGTGACACAGTTTGACTCTTCTTAAATTCAAATTAAGAAATAAAGGAATACTAGTAAAGCACACCTTCAACCCTCACTTCACCTCAAATATTTATATCAAGCCATAAGGTTAATAGGTAAAAAGTAATGACAAGAATTTTGGCACTGATCCATGTCTAGAAGATTTCTTTGGATATATGGCAATCCTGAACCCTTGATGTAAGATAAAATAGATCAAAAGTTAATTCTATTCCCACGTGAAGAAACTGTGCTAGATGGTGGTACACAGATGTCTGTCTGAACATCTCTGGTGATGCCAACATTTTACCTGTGTCTGCTCCAACAGCAGCTCAGCTTTGCTGCCCATGGTGAAGAGGAAAAGGGAGAAGGTTATAAGGTCCGACCACTGGCCAATGGTATTGGCTTGCTCTGGACACCTTGTTCACCATAATAGGACCAGAGCAACATGCACAGTGCTCCACCACAGCTGGAATAAAATAAATAACTAAATAAACCAATAAGTAAACAAACAAATAATCAAAGCAAAGGAAATAAAACAACTAATAAATGTGATTGAGAAAAAAATGGCCCCAAATTATGCCTGAAGGAAAAGCCAAAGAGACACCCATCAGAAACAGTATGATAGAGCATACAGAGATAAAACAAAATAACCTAACTGATAGAGTAATTGAGATAATTAAACTCAAACTTATGCAGCAGTTGGAATAGTGCCTGACATGCAAAAATTTTGTAATTATGGGTAATTTTTTCTTTTAGCAAGTCACCATTTAGGTAGCATGGTATCATTTATTTGATTGAAAATCAGACATGTGAGTTCTAGTCCTTGTTCTACCACTAAGTGTGTCCATTGATTGCTTGGGAATTTGGTCCCTCCAGCTGTGAGAAAGTAGGGGCAGGGTGGACCAAATGACTTTGAAGATGCTTTGGATGCTAATAGTCTATGGAATTCTGAACTATTTGGATCAAGGGACCCCTGGAAGGTTTGGCTTTTGAATAAATTGATAGTTGGTAGACCTCTGACATATAACGGTGTACCCATTTCCTCCCTTTTTGACACCTGACTTTTTCTATATATTCCTATCTGTGAATTCCACCACACTTAAAGGAAAATTAAAAGCCAATTTGACTTATACTAGAAAAATTGTAAATGAAAAACAGGCATTTTCCTTTTCCTGCTTTTCTGTTTCTCAAAAAAAAAAAAAAAAAAAAAGTGGTTAAAGGAGATGAATCCCATAGAAAAGAATAAAGAAAATGGTCAGTTTCCCAGTGCTTCCTAAGTTGATTTCACAATATTATTTTATTATTTAGTTTGAGGCAAATTATTAGAATTCTAGGCATCCTCATAATATAAGCACTAAAAATAATAGTAATACAAGCACTAGCTTTAAAGCAGTTCAAAACAAAATATGACATGTTCAGTCATTTTGATACTTTAGGTTTTTCTGATGTGTTTATCTTCTATTGTTTTGGAAATTGCAAAAATCACTGAATTTTGAGGCTATACCATTGGTGTGACATTCCCATCTATTTAAGACAATGAATATATTGCCTCCAATGTTAGAATTTCTAAATATATATTTAAAAAATCCCATTCCACTTTTACTATTTTCCACATGCTTTAGAAAGAATATGATGTATTATACATGGTCATAATTATAGTGATCCATGTTCAAACATTGTTGGGGTTGGGTATCCAATCAAAGAAAGTTTGGCGATCATATCTTTAGACACATAGCATGTAACTTTGGTCCTAGTGGACTGCAAAATTGGTCAAATGTTTTGACTTTTACAAATTCATGAGCTAAGTATTTATTGAGCACCTACTGTGTATCAGGCTCCATTGTAAGCATTAGCTGTTCATATGTTTTTGTTTACTGTGCTTTCCACACTGGAAGTAGTTAAGCCGACATGGTACGTTATTGGGAACGACCAAACACATGGCCATACTCCTATGACAGAGTTCATTTATGTCACATCAGCCTCTCTTTATTTGAGTAGCTTTGATCTCCTTGCCTCCATTATTCATTGAAAACATATATGTTTGGCAAGCTGATAAATCTAGGACAATAAAATACAAAGTGTATGTCTGAAAACAAATGACAAGGGACCCTCTCACAGGACTGATGGGAGAAATTTCATGCCTGGTGGGTTTGGCACTTTGTGGCTGACTGGCTGACAGCTGGGAGAAGGAAGATTACAGGCAATCAATAAGGGTCTGGCTGGAATCAGAAACACTGGGCTAAGTTGTAGAGAGTGGCTGGGGAGGTTCAGGGTTCCAGATATTCAGCTGCTCTCCCAAGATGGTGTGATTTGTTGTTGTTAAGACTTAGGGGTCATTAGAGAAGTTTAAGTTTAGGGTACCTTAGGACCCTAAGTGAGTTATATAATGCTTATAGGAGACAGAATGTGTGTGACATTACCCAAGCCAGCATCTGGGCCCCTTATATATGTAAATCTTGGATGTGCATCGTTCTTTGGGAAGCCTTTATCCCATTAGAAATATGGTTCACAAAGACTGCTGGGGAATATTAATATGTACAGTCTTGAATTAGGAATCTCAGCCATCTTAAACATTTAGAACAACATTGATGGAATTTGTATAAAAGGTTAGAAAGAGAGAAAGAGAGAGACTAATAACGAATAGCTTTCCTGATTCAGAGATCAAGGATACAAGTCATCACAGATAAAATGACTCAAGTTACTGATCTGATTTAGAGCAGTATCAAATAGGGGGTTTTAAACTATTTTATAAGTAGTTATTGGGCATAGCAAGATAATTGAGTCTGGTTCATGGTATTGTTCAGGGGAAAGGCTTTGGTTTGAGGGCTGTCTGTATTGGCACATCTGGAGGCCTGTCACTAAAGTGCAGGAAAAGAGAGAAACCAAACCTGGCAAAAAGTCACTTACTGCCTCCCCCTTTTTTCAGCCCAATATTGGCAGACCCAGGAACCCCAGTCTGTCAGGTGACTTTGAAGTGTCAAACATCAGTGAGCTGAGGATCTGTGACTCTGGAATTTGCCACTTTGCAAGATTGTCAGTTCAGATACTAATTTTCTGTTGATTTTCAATAATTAAAGAGTATTAAAAGGACCCACTACAAACAAGTGAACAGGACTACTCAGAATCTCTACTGGGAAACCTATGGAGTTTTGCCCCATAGGAATGGGCTTTTGAAAATGCAAACTAGGGAACTTCTGGTGAAGTAGAACCTGACTTAGACATATATATCCAAGAATAAGGCAAGGAAGAGTCACTACTGAATTTGTGATTGGAACAGGCCAGGACGACGTAGGAAAGCAAGCCCAGCAGTCTGGCTGACATGTCATCCCGTGCCCCTGAAAGGCTACAAAGAAATCTCACAAAGCCGTGCAGCCTGGGCAGACGACCATAAGGCATGCAGCCCACAGAGTGAATCTGTACAATTTTGTGGGGAATTCTTCCAATTTCTACCCTGTGGGTATCTCTATAAGCTCCAGGGAATAGTAATCACAGTTATTTTCCAACTCATCTGGTCACAAAGGCTATAGAGACACATCTGTATGGCTGAGCCCAACATTATTTCTAAGAAGGGGCAAGGCCAGACATAGATGGCTGACCAGAGAAAAGAGCTATCGCAGAGTTCAGGCCAGAACAGAAGTTCATTCACTACATGTAGTCAACAGAAATTTATTGAGCATCTACTTAATGTTGGACACTGTTTTCAGTGCTTGGGATGTATCAGTAAACAAAACAATCAATCAATCAATCAATCAATCAATCTCTTTCCTTTGGGAACTTATGTCTGCTGAGGTGTCAAGGAAACTGACCATATATTCATAGCATTGCAGGAGACTGAGTCGACATGGCTCATAGGTGAGAGTCAGCACAGCATCCAGGTCTCTCCATCCACTCCACATGGTACCTGTCCATGATAAGGCCATAACGATTCTGCTCAGGACCACCTCTAGTGAGAGAAAGGGCAGGTGTTAATGGAGAATGGAGTGAGACAAACCTGGGTCAAAATACTGGCTTTACCATTTATTGCCTGTGTAACCACAGTCAGAGGGATTAAATTCTCTTTTCCTTTAAGTTTTTTACCTGTAAAATGTAGATGAAAATACCCATCTCACTGTGGTGCAGATTAAGTAAGAAAATATACATAACATCCTCTATAAGGGGCTGGCTTAGAGTAAAAATTCAATAATTCATATTTTTCTTCTTTTATCTTTGACATATATAGTTGTCTATGACTATTACATAGCTTTTTCTTATGCTTTTTGAGGGACATCATAGATTATATCATTATCTTTTTACATTTGAAGTAAACTGAGGCAGAGAGTGAATTCTTTGATGGTGAATAATTTTGATCTCTGCTCATCAAGCAGCCTTTTGTAATAATATTGATGAATCTGCACTCTTCTTCCCATTTTGGTCACCCAGCTGAGATTCCTGCCCCTGGCAATCTTTCCATATTTTTCTATTCATTTTGATCAAAATGTTTCTTAGTGAAATGGTTGAAATAAAACAATAACTGAACAAATGTGTGTGTAATGCGGAAGTAGACAGTGGATGTTTGATGTTCTTAAATATGTCCCTGCATTTCTGAGGAAAAGAAGCAGGGAGCTCTGGGAGAATAGGACCTCTCTGGGTTACAAGTTCAAGCTCAAGGTGAATAAACAAGCAACTTCATGGAGCTGCCAGGACCACCGAATGAAGTAATGTCTTTAGAGCGCTGAGCATTTTGCTTGGCACACAGTGGGCCCTCCATTTCTCTTCCTCTATTCCTGGCAGCCCCATGGAACAAGACTCAGCTTTCACTAGATTATATGTGTAGGGTGGGCAACTTTGAGTATGCATTCTTCTATGCCAGGGTAGGCAAATCGTGTAACTTTGTATGAAAATGAGGCATTTGTGGAACAAAAGAGCCATGTTCTTCAGTAACACTGCTATCCTTGCGGCTGGAAAGATGTATGTCTCTGAAGTGGCTGGAGCTTGTCGCTCTGCTAGATACATCCTATTTATGGTGACTTTCTCTAAAGCTCATGATTAATGTGGGCTTTTAAAAAATTGTTTTTCTTTGTGTTATGTAAATAGAGTTTCTCTCCAGTATGGCTGAATGCTGGTTTTAATTAAATTTAGGAACGAAGAGGAGGGGTGGCCTGACCAAGTTGAAGGGCATCAGTGAAAATCACATTTAAGTTTGGAGCTTGGCATTTGAAAATAGAATAAATAATATGAAAGAGAGAAGTTCTCCAAATGGGAAAATAATGAATATGCTTAAACTCTCTTGTATTGTTCTCATTTGGCTTAAGATAGGCTTCTGGCTTAAAAAGGAGAGCTTTATTCTTTTTCATTGTTAATTCTATGTATTTTATACATACTATGCCACGAACAACCTTTGTTTTGTTTTGTTTTATTTTCCTCCAGAAAAAAATAATCATTATTTTATGAAAGTGAAATTTGCTATTTTATTAATCCTATATTTATTTGTGTGACTTTGGCTATAAGGTAATTGAAACCTGAGTCAAGGCTAATCTCCACTGGGCCGAAGTTAATTATGATGTGGAGAGGAAACTATGTTAATTTTGGCTAAAATTTACCTTTACTCAGCAGGCCTTTTTCTTTTAAGAAATACAAATGAGTGGTATAAATATAATTACTTAGAAAAAAATTGTGTTCAAGCATTTGAATAACCTCCATTTATTTATAATAGTTATGCTAATTAGAAATGAATCTCATCTATTCCTCAGAGCAGGTCCTTAAGAATCTTTAGTCAGCAATAGGATGAATGGATAAACTCCGAAACAAGCGTAAATTTTTGTAGGCATTTGGGAGTTGTAAAACATTCTTTCTTCAAAAACATTTCCTTATCTAGATTTTTTTCATGGTTTCAGCCTGACCTTCCCCTCTGCTAGTTCAAATAACTAAAACCGGTCTCAATCCTAAATCATTCCTGAAATTTCTAACTTCCAACTTCCAATCAACAGTGTCTCTGTGCCAGTTTACGTTCTTGTAGACTGCTTCTGCTTCTCACCTGAGGCAGTAAGCACGCTCACTAAGAAGGGTGATTGACTCGATCTCTGAAATATGATTAGGGTTAAAAATGTGCATTGTCTGATGGAAAGGAAAACTGCATTCAAGGCAGTCATGCTTCTTGTGGTGAGGTCAAAGAGTGAGTAGATTATGGGTTGAGAGGATAAAGAGGGGAGGAGGAAGATTTATAGGCTTGGTGGTATTTGAAACCAGCTTACAATTGGTGCCTAGAGTCCAGAGATTTACATACTGTGTTGTTTGGGAAAATAGAGTCAAATCTTTAGAGTAACCTCTGTAAGTGCCTCTTATGAGCTTTCCTGGTCAATAGACCTCCCTGATTAATTTTAAAAAGGAAAGGAAAATAATTTATATTGAAAAAAGTAATTTGCTTGAAAGAACCATTGGACTGGCAGCCTTTGGTTAGTGCTTAAAGACATATATTTAATTCCTTATAAAGTTTCATGAATTTGGGCAAGTTTCTTTACTTCTGTACACCTCATCATTGTAGAGAGGGAGACAGGAAGAAATGATACCATACATACTCATTGTACAAGAATTCAGTGCTATGCATTTGTGAAAAGAGGAAGGGGAGAGAAAAGTAATTTGAATTGCAAGAAGGGTTCCATCTGCCATTGCACTCAATGACTATTTCCCCAGGTAAACGTGGAAGGAAAGCCATAAATCTGCTCCTCCTTTATTGGGCCTTAATTCCTGAGGTCCTCATAGGATGTAAACATCTCAATACACCTAATGTGTTTCCAGTGTGTAAAGAAAGAGTACTTAATTTTTGTACAAGAGAATCCTAAATGTATAAGCTGCTGCTTCATCTGGGGCTCAATGGAAGGAGGCAAGATGGGCCGGGCTGTAGTTATTGACAGTGACATCCCTGTCACTAA
The DNA here is from genome assembly GCA_004026885.1 of Lyroderma lyra. NCBI lineage: Eukaryota > Metazoa > Chordata > Mammalia > Chiroptera > Megadermatidae > Lyroderma > Lyroderma lyra. The sequence continues at coordinate 17,737 of PVJL010005489.1, forward strand.
TATTTTTCATGAGATGTAGACTACTTGTAATTTTTGCCTTATATGTTAACTTTAGAATTTCACCCCCAGGTGAGATGAAACTCCACTTTTATGGCTACTTTTAAAAGATAGTTGGGTCATAGAGACAGGAAGTACAAGAGTGGATACCAGGGGTTGGAGGGAGGGAGAAATGGGGAATTAGTGTTTAAGGGGTACAGAGTTTCTGTTCAGGATGATAAAAAAGGTCTAAAAATAGATAATGGGGATGAATGCCCAACATAGTAAATGTGCTTAATGCCACTGAATTGTACACTTAAAAGTGATTGAACTAGTAAATGTTGTTATGCATATTTTACCGTAACAACAACAGAAAAGGTAATTTGGAAGGTTCCATGAAAAAATGTGCCTGACGAGGACATAGCACAGAGTCATGAATCACCAGTGCAAATAACTATGGCTTTTAGAAGAGTTATTAGGTGACTGTTTATCTATCAGGCCATACCTGTGTGACCTGACAGCTTTTGACTCTGTCTAAGTAATACACAGGTGGGGAGGGGATGTGGCAGTTCTGACCAATAGGCACACTTCAGGGTAGAAATCACAGAACCTCTCTAACTCCTCTCTGGATCCCACTGCATCCTTCCCCTCCCGTTGTCCCTCTTCTTTGTTCCTGTGTTCATCCAGTCCAGCGCAGGCATGACTGGTGGGGCAGGTAGGGCTGCTTTCATTTCTCTCTCCATGGTTACCTAGATTTGTCTGCGTTTCCCTGAGTTTCATCTTTTATTTTCTTTGAAATCATTTTTTCCCCTTCTTTCCATCCTCTCTAGTTCCTTGCCCAGGATTTCCCTCTTAGAATCATTCAAGGTTAATGACCTAATTGGGACCCACCTCCTCTGTGCAGCTGAGAGAAATGGAAGAACAGCAGTTGAGGGCCTGCTGTGGGCTGTCACCTGGGTAAGAAGGCCAGGAACTGGAGAAAATAGGAAGAGAGCTAAGGTCAGAGGCAGAGAGTACAGTAGTGTGGCAGAAGATACTGAGAACATGGAGAAACCAGGTTAAGGCCAGGGAAAGGAACAGCACTCAGCATAGGCAACTCTGATATGAGAGCCCTTCTCTGGAGGTAGCCACCTGCTTACAGTTCCGGGTCAATTCTCTCTGCTAGTCTTTCTCCCACTTAAAATGGCTGCAGCTGATTTTAGCAGAGGACCTGACATTGCATGTGACACGATCTTAGCGATAATGTAATTCATCTGTCTTATTTTCAGATGTGGCATGGCCCAGAGAAGGGAAATATTGTGCTCCAGCTAACCCAGCTGTTTAATGATGTGGTCTGGACTTGAACTCAAATCTCACAATTTCAATAACCTGCTTGTGCTTCATGGCCTCTCATGGGTGAGGGTCGTGATGATAGAGTTGTACAGAAACATACTGAATATAGCACCATATGCATTGCAGCAGGTAATAAATGCTTCTTGATGATAGTGGTGATGAAGATGATGATGATTATGGCCATAGAGAAAACTCCATTTAGATGAAATTAAATGATACTGCATGGATGAGAGAGAAAAATGCTATGCTATTTAATGTCTGAAATGTAAGATGAATTTGGTAATGAAGCTCGGGGACTTATCAGGCCAGAAAACTGCAGTCTCTCATTATACAGCCCTTAATGACCCACTTATTACTAATATAAAGGGAAAGAAATACATATAAACACATGTTACTGAATGTTTGGTTTGCAAGAAATGAAACCAGTACACCAGCTTGAGGGGTTAGCAACAGACGCTGTTTCTGTTTGAATGATCAAATTTGCTGCTTCCCAGCTGGAAAATGACAACTGAAGTACAAGGGTAAAGGATGATTTGACTATACTTATAAAAAAGACAGGGGGGATTAATGGAAGAAGAGCAGGTGGAGTTGGCTAGCTCTAAGGATTGCTACCGGGGACCGAGAAGAGGAAATAGATTTATTTAGAAATCTGACTTATGCCTCCTTTTGGGATGTGTATTTCTAGAAGTAGTCAACTCCTCACTTACATAGCAGTCATTTTTCTGACAAACTCAGTTATCCAAGATACAGCTGATAGCCATCAGGGAGACCAAAATGGAGGTTGTATCTATTCACAAAATCTTACACACTATACCTGTAGGAGTTCTTCCTTGGTCCTTGCTCAGCGTTTACGTAACACCGAATCTTTGAGAGTTCACTGGTTTCCTTGTCATAGAAAATTATAAGGAGCACAGCCCAAGGAGTGAAAGGTGTATTTACTGAAAGGTACATTTTTTATAACCAGAGCAAGTGATGCCTGACACCTGAAAATAAGGAAAAAGAAAGGAAATGATAAAATAAACATAAATTAGGGATACTTGGGATGAAATATACCACAGTGATGTGTTACCATTTAGTGTAGCAAAGTTCCTACACATCCCTGTAGCCCTTGGGTGGTATTGTTGATTTATTTCCTAACCCAAAGAGTTCTGTGTCAGTCATGTCATTGGAGATTTAGCTGGTTATAATTTTCAAGGCTCTGCCATCAAAAAAGGGAAAACAAATTTGTGATGCTATTTTCATAGCAAAGGCCATACATGAAAATGGCAAAAAAATAATAATAAAAAAAAATAAAAGGTGGGGTTTTACCCCCCAAATAACTTTGGTATCTGAAGTATTTATCTATCTCAGTTATCTGGAAAACTGTCCTGGAAACACTGTGTTCCACGCTGTTGCCTCATTGATGTGACTTTGCTTTTGTGTTGCTGGGGTTGAAGTCTCGCCTCTACCGTGCACGAGTGCATGACCCCGGGCAAGATTCTTCCCATTGTTAATTCCCAGTTTCTTCATTTGTAAACTGTGGGTTATAGTATCTACCACATAGAGATATTCTAAGTATTAACGGATTGATTCAATGTGTGTCTAATGCTTAGCTTCCTGCCTAGAACATAGGAAATACTCAATAAATGTAAGTTATTGTTACTTTATGTTAATATGTTGCTTTCAATGATATTAACACACCATTTTTCCCTTCTACTTTTGCTTATGTACACTGTGCATAAGGGATGAAGTTATAGGGCAGGGGGACCCATGGCACTTGGCGCAGCCACTCAGTGGATGTAAACATGAAAGAAAGAGTGAATCGCACCCTCAGGTCCCAACACCACCAGCAGCAAAGGGCTTTGGGGGCCCTTTGTAGTTTATATGATAATTTTGCAAACTTGGTCTCATTTGGCCTTCGCAATAATCTGTGAGAATAGTCCTTATCTTCCCCACTTCATTTCAGATGAGGCATGAATACTTGTATTTGGGCATCCTTCAACCTGTCTGAAATACCATTTTTATGTGAAAATCCAACTACAATTCACCCTTATCTGTGTTTTAGCAAGTCTACAGGGATCTATACTAATGAAGAGCCTCAATGTGTGGAATATATTGACTAGTTATGAACTTTGATAAAACAAAATGGTGTTTCTTACTTTTTATGTTTTTGTAGTAAATCAAATGATCCTGTCTCTCAATTAAAAAGTCAGAAAAGAGAAAAGGAAGGGAGGAAATGAATATTTATCGAGCATCTATACAGAAGCGTATACTTCACTAGGCACTTTTACGTGTTATCTCTGTTTATTTAATCTTAATATATAGCCTTTTGCATTAGGTGTTTGTTATTCTCCTTATTCAAAAATTTCAGCAATTTATTCAATAGATGTTCTCAAAGGTATCTGTAATAGTTTGTGGAAGGTTAGAATCAGGGAATAAACTTCCCAAAGATACTCTTTGTTCGGCCTGCTATCTATCTATCTATCTGTCTATCTGTCTATCTATCTATCTATCTATCTATCTATCTATCTATCTATCTGTCTATCTATCTATCTGTCTATCTATCTGTTTATCTATCTGTCTATCTATCTATCTTTAAATATTTTTGAGCCAAGTTTTAGCTGAGAGAAGCAGAAGTTCTGGCAACATTGAGCCTTCATCCAAAGTGACAAGTGACTGGAATAGAACAGTGGCTGCCCTTTCCACAATCTGTGACATCTAATTTGCCATCATCATTCTCTGGCCTGCTCTGCTTGGTATCACTGCCTCCTCCATCCCTGCTGGTGTTTGGAGCCTCAAATGTTCAGTATGGACCGTTACCTAAGAGCTTGAGTATATTTATTTGTTAAGAAGGGGGTCCTTGTATATTAGCACAGATGTTATTTTTCAGATAAAAGCAAAATCGTTTGGAACATATTATGTTGTCTGATGGAAATCAAGGGATCTTCTTGCTTCTGCTGTGCCTCTAATAACATGAGAGCAGATATCGAAGGCCTCTCTCTGCTCCATTCCTCCCTGCCCGCCTTCAGCAAATACTCCTATAGCAGTAGATGTGTGCTCAGCAGTGTGAGAGCAATGCAAGGTGATTGACTGGCACCCTGCCCTCAAGAAACACATAATCTAAAGGAGGTTAAAATATAGGGGATGTCACTACAATATGAAAGAGTGAAATAAGCTCTATAATGGAAGAACAAACAAGTGCCCAAATGTACGGGAAGAACTAATTAACCCTGACTTGGGGGAGTCTATTTGAGGTTTTATAGCCAAAGTATCATTGAATTAAGCCAGAAGGTTGGTACACATTGTTTTAATTGCAGTAAAATATCCAAAACATGAAATTGACCTCTTTAACCATTTTTACATGTACAATTCAGTGGCATTAAGTATAATCACAGTGTTATGCAATCATCACCACTACCCACTGGCTGAACAAAGGAAATGATACTATCAGGTTCAGTCAGTCACAAGCACTTATAGAATAAAATTAATTAATTTAGGTTGTTGATAAATTTCTGGTCAAGATGGCAGAGTAGGTAAATGCCGTGCTTGCCTCCTCTCACGACCACATCAAAATTACAACTAAACCACAGACCAATCATCATTGAGAATCGCCTGAAGAAACTGATAGATACAGAGAATATTTTGATGGTTGTGAGCTATAAGTGTGGTAAGTGGGGTGGGTGAAAAAGGTGACAGCATTAAGAAGTACAAATTGCTAGTTACAAAACAGTCATGAGGATGTACAGCACAGCATAAGAAATATAGTCAATAATATGATAATAACTATCGTAGTGCCAGATAGGCACCAGACTTATCAGGGTGATCACTTCATAAGTTATATAAATGTCTAATCCATATGTTGTACACCTGAAACTAATATAATATTGTATGTCAACTATAATTGAGAAGTAAAAAATATTAAAAATAATAAAAAAATAGAAAAATTTAAATGTAATTAATTCATTCATCTCCTTCCTCAATCCAAAGAGGATTTGAGATAGCCTATAAAAATAGATAGTATGCATTAAGTCCAATTTATAGAGTTCTGTGGAGAACTAGAGCAAGAAAATGAAAATGATGCTAGAGATGCATTTGTTCACAGAAAATTTTCTGTAAATTGGAAGCGAGTTCATGTCTAAGCTCCTGAGCTATAAAAAGAAAGGGAACATAGGGGTGTGTGTGTGTGTGTGTGTGTGTGTGTGTGTGTGTGTATAATTTAGTGTAAAGATATTATTCTAAAAGTCATTTTCTGTAATTATTTTTTGCTCCTCTCAAATAGTTGTTGTACCCTATTTCTGTACAAATTGGGTGCTTCAGACTGTCTCTGTTTAAACTGTATAAGAGATCTTTGGGAGGTCAAATCAGGAGTGTTGGTGGTGGATTGTATGGAGGAATTGAGCTAGTGGAGATACAAAGGATGCCAGCTGGTTTTCTACAGATGCAGGGCTTGTAGCTCACTTACTCAACTAAATGCACTTTTTGGGAATCTTTTGGGAGGAAGTCTGCATCACAGGGTTACCCTTTTATGTTTTCAGTTTGACATGCCTTTGAGATATCAAGAGAAGCCATTATATAGCAATTACAAGACTTGCCTGTTCAAAAGAATAATCTAGAATGAAAATTTGAAGGGATGCCTGCTAGCTGGACTCTACCCTCTTATGATATATGCTTTAATTTTGCTATTTGTTAAGTGAGAATAAAATATTCCCTATAATCTGATAAAATAGAGTTAATAATTGATGGAGACAAATCAATGGGGGTAGAAACTGAGACTTTTCATCATAGGAAACTTCTTAATAAATACAGTGCAAAAAATGTATTTTTAGGTTTGGGAAAAAAGCCATTTTTTCTTAAGCAAGTGACCATAAAGTTATCCTAACTCATATGTGATAATCAGGGGCTAAAGCATTAACATTCACCTACAGCCTGCTGGGCACTTTTTAGGCTGAGGACTGGAGAGAAAGTTTTGAAATCTGCATAGTGTGGAAGGGGCTTGTTGATTATTTGTTTATTGTGTATCTATCTCACTTTATGCCTCTTCTTTGCCTGAAGCTACCATCAAGAATGAGACGTTACACTTGCTATTTTCTGGTGAAGTATGTAAACATAAACGTGAGCTAAATGCACATTTAGGGGATATTAAGAAGGGAGCCAGTGCAACTCAGCATCTGATCTTCCTTTCCTTTCCTTCCTTTCCTTTCCTTCCTTTCCTTTCCTTCCTTCCTTCCTTTCCTTCTTTCTTTCCTTTCTTTCTTTTTCTTTTCTTTTCTTTTTTCTTTCTTTCTTTTTTCCCCCTCCCTCCCTCCCTCCCTCCCTCCCTCCCTTCCTTCCTTCCTTCCCTCCCTCCCTCCCTCCCTCCCTCCCCTCCAATGGTTTGTCTACAGCCTTTGTTGGAACCATGGGTAACTCTGCTCTATGTAATCATAAAATATTGAGCCAGCCCAAAGAAGCAATTGGAAAACACACACACACGCGCACATGCACACATGCATGCACACTTGCACACACACTATTTGGTGGCACAGATATTTTTCCAATTCTTCCACAAACTGTGATCTCTGAAAAACTCTTTTGGTCATTTAATTTTATCATAAGTTGCCAAAGGAAGTTGGTTTAGGTATTCCCTACAGTCACATCTCTCAGGATGAGACATTTAGACCAATCACCTCCATCAATGTATCCGGCAGTATAAAGGTGCTGGGATGAGGTGACCCACACCCTTAGACCAGTGTCTGGCAGATAGCAGATCCTCAGAAAATATTTGATAAATGGATAAATGAGTAACAAGTAATCATTGGTCTTGTTCCATTTAAAGATTCTACTCTTCCCAGTTCTTCCTTTTATTAAAGCTTACTCATAGTGTATGCCCAGTAAATGTTTGCTACAATTCTTCTTAGAATATCTTTGAAATACTCTTCTAGAATTTCTACAGTTAGTCTGATTCCATCCCTGGGACCAAGTGGAACAAGTCTGGTCTCTTTCTCCCATCTCAGTCCTTTGAACATTGCAAGCTGACTACTAAGTTTCTAGACTGTCCTGCTCTTCCTCCCCTTTGCTTGGCTAAACCTTCCTAACTATGAAGTACCCACAAACTCTGATGACAGGCTCCACCCAGGTGCTCTAAAAATAAAATGTTCTGTACAAATTTTGCGTTTTAAAAAAAGCATACAGAATGCTAAACAGCATGAGCAGCCCGACTCTCACCACAGAGCCTTTGATCTTCTCGTTCTCCTAGAGACCTGCTAATTCCCAGTCACTCCCACCTTGTCCCAGGGCTCTTGCTGGGAAGAATCCATACAGCAATTCATTTCTCTTCACAAATATATGCACTCACTTTATCCAAGAAACTTGCTAAGTTCTGCCTTGGACAATCAGTGGCTCTTACTGGGGGTTAGGAATACACAGATGAATTGGGTAAAGTTGTTATTGGTCCAGCTGTGGGACATCCCCTCAAATAGTTACCAGGTGATGAGAGACGCTGTACTAGAGATGCTTACCAAATGCTATGGCTGCTAAGGGGAGGGAGAGACTAGTTGCCTAGGGAAGATATCTCTAAGGAGGGACTCCTGAAAGATAAACAATGAGTCAAGAAAGGAGGTGCAGAAGGCCACCTTAAATGGAGGGTGGACAATGACATGTAAGGCTATGTATATTCTGCTAAGAAAAGCCTAGTGTTGTTGGCATCCAGGCTTTTCAGGCCACGCCCAGGGTGATATTTAGACACAGGCAGAGCCCATGTCTTAATACTGACCTCTGACTGGCCAATGTCTTGCTCTGATGCCATCATCTGAAGCTCCCTTTGCTGGCCAATTGCTTTAGGTCACGCCGCACCTTGGGCAGTACAAATGTTACCACTTGTACCTGTGCGCAAGGGGAGGCTGACATGTACAACAGGTGCTCAGATACCTTTGTTTCATTCAACATTGTGTCTTTATAATGTTGACCACATGCCACAGAAACTTCATTCTTGTTTATATCCATTAGCCTATGATAAAAATAGTCATTTCACTATCAGTTGTTTCGTAGTTCCAAGAACCTATCAAACACGTTGAATGAGGACTTACTGTATTTCTCTGCTGAGAAAAATGAGAATCATGTGTACCCGACCTTCTGACGAAGGGGTTTCTTGAGGGAAGAGGCTTTCTTCGTTGCTTTTGAGGATTCTCAAGGGGTAGTAAATAGTCACAGATCAATGGAGACTTCTAAATGTCATTAGACTTCAGTTATGTTGATGTTTGTAAAACTATTTATATTTAATTTATATCATTGAAATCACTTAAAATTGAATAAGAAAGAAGTTTCTTTTGAAGTTTCCTTGTATGAATTAATTAGAATTTGGGGCAGAGAGCATATTACCTTTTTTCATGAATGGAGCTTTGTCTTAAAATGTACAAGTAACATTCTGAATTTGGTGACTCTTTTTCTAACTATATAATAATTCATTTTTATTCTCTCAAACAGTCAATTTTTAATTTTTATTGAACCTTTGTGGAAAGCACCATGACCACCCCACTTTCCCAGAATTTCTATTTTATTTTTTCTTTCTAGAATAAAAATACCAATGCTTTAGCACTCTGACACCTAACTGTATACCCAACCTATCTGGTTAACTGTCAAAACATTACAAAAGGACATAGTTACCATAAAGATATTTTTATTGCTGAAAAAATAATGGGAGACGGCAGCTTACAAGTGTCTCATACATACTAGGGCTGTCTAGGAAAAAACCCAGCCATAAATGCCTCTATTTTTCATATTACATGGCTGGATACTTTCCAGACAACCCTTGTATACTCTGTTTTGGTTCCCTTAAGACCATAAACTTTACATTTCCTTCTACTTGAGGATCTGAATTTAAACGAGCCTATTCTTAAACCAATCCATTAGCGTTCCACGAGGAAAACTCCAATTTGGGTTGAACTGAGCCTTTTCCCCTCAAGAAAACTTGACCACTGTTTCGGGTCTTCAAGTCCGTAGGAAAGGCTGAAAAGTCAGTGTTTTTCCCTATCCCCTCTCACTGAGCTCTGGGTGGTTAGGTGTGACCAGACCTCACACACCCATTAAGAACTGCTTCTTTGTTCGCAATAGTCCCGTGAGACTTGGGAGCAAAGCCCCATTGATGTTCAGAGCTAAGTGCTCTGAGGGCCCGTCCCCCATGGAAGCCTTATATTTGGGGCAGTGGATGTGCGGGCCAAATCCTTTACTCTAAGGACAAGCTAGGAAGGGGAGGAGTTCCCTTCTAACTGTGTGATGGTGAGCTGGCAGCGGAGTTTATGGCGTGAGTGTGTCGCAGCCTTTCCTTCACGTTTGGATGTGAGTATTTTTGCATTCACTCAGTGTGTAGGAGTCACTCACCTAGTGTCTGGATTTTCCTCAGCAGAAATTGCTCTGTGGAGGAGGGGCACTCACCACTGTGGTAGGGAAGCCCAAGAATATGGACTTTTAGAAACTCCTCCTGGATTTTCCAGGGCCACGTTGGATTACCAGAATTTTGTGGAGCTCTTCGAATACCACCAAAGAGGAAAATCATGCAATGGGGGGAAATTGAACCCCTTTGAAGATGTCTTAACTCTTTCAAACAATCAGAAGCTTAGATTTTCTTCTACCTATGAGAATCACTATATGTCTCAAATTATAATTTGCAATTAAATTCTGGTTTTATTACACAGTATTATAAATAAGATACATGCAATTACTAGTTTGAGGCACTTAATGAGATTTTCTTTGTGACCTAATAAGTGATCACTTCTTGTAAATGTACCATTAACATTTGATGTCTAAAAGTTAGACTTAAAGATATAAAAACAAGTAATAAGATTATTCAAATGTTTTCATCTTATTATTTTGAATATTTTATGAAAAACTAAGAAAAGTGTGCTAAAATTTTACAGTCACCTCTGATTTTTTTCTGGTTATAATATATGTATATCAATGCTGTCATTAAAATTTCAAATTTTAGCATTGCAAATATTAATATTTATTACAGATTATAGCTCTTATCAATGTGAAATTGTGTCATTTAATATGGTTTTTCTTTAATTCAGCTTTGTTTTAGTTTGTTATTTCTACCTCTGTGTTCTTTTGGTTTGCATTTGGCTTGCATATCTTAATGCACCCCTTATTTAATGAATTTCATTCTCGTTTGTTTCAGGCACGTGTCCTGTGTTAAGACTAGGCTCTGGGGTCACGCTACCTGTTTTCAAATCCTGACTCTAACACTTACTTGCTGCTGTGTGACTTGGGCAAATTTATCCACATCTATAAGCAGAATAATGATTTTAGACAAGCCCCTGGCACATGATAAATACTCAATAAATATTAGCCATTATATGATAATGACAGTAATAGTTGTCGTCTTGGTAGTTACATGGCAGCAGTAGAAGTAGCAGCAGCAGCAGCAGCAGCAGCAGTGGTAGTAATTACATCAATGCTCTGGTTTGATGTTATTTTTTAATGTTCTCTTCTTTTATCCTTGCTTTAAAACGTTTTTCAGGAGATTGGAATCTATACATTCATTTTATAAGGTTAATGATATACATATAATAATTTTAATTTTACTTATTTAAAATCTGACTTAACCCCATGTTTTTGTCTGTCAAAAATCAAAAGTATATATTGAATCTTCCTTTTGAAATACTTAAAAATTAGTCACTTTTCTCTTCTTTAATTTTCTACCCAATTATAATTTTTCTTTTAAAATAGTAATTCACTGTTAGACTTACTGGGATGACGTTGGTCAGTAAGAATTACATAGGTTCCAGGTGTGCGGGTCTACAGTGCCTCGTCTGTGTGTTGTACTGTGTGTTCACCCCCCAGAGACAGTTCTCTTTCCATCACCGTACCTTGACATTTAACATTGTTTGACAACCATATTAACACTCATTTAAACATGGCTTATTTAAATGCTCACTACTATTTTGGGCTTTTTTTTGTTGTTTACATTTTCCTTCTCAGAACTCTTTTTCTTTTATTGGTGAGTTTAAACTTTTCTTTAAGAAACAATTTTACTTATGGATGTACAGTTGGGATATCTGTTTCCTCATGTGTTTCTTTTAGTGTTGTACCCAATGGTTCGGCTGCGTTTAGAATTCCTGGGTCTTAGTTTTTTCTGTAAATAGATGGAACTCCATTATCCTTTGGCATTTAGTATTTCAAAAATCAAATCTTAGATGCTTTATATAGATATATGTAATGTTACATTTATATATTATTTATATAGACATATATAGACATATACAGGTATGGATAAGTCTATCTATCTAATCCTCTTTTCTTAGGGGGAATAATGGAACAATCAGGGGATATTTTCTTTATCTTCAAAAGTCATCAGTTTGCCAAGCAATTTCTAACTGCAGGTCACATTTTGATAATTTTATGTAATTTATGATGCATTTTTTAATAAGTTCTTATCTTCTTCTAGTTCAAGACAGTCTTCCATTAATTCGCTGTGTATTGCATATCCTCTATTAACTCTTTTTGCCCCTTTAGAATCCTTGAAGATTTCTTATATCTGCTCTCAATATTATATATATATTTTTTATTTCAACATGTCAATACACGCATGTTCTCCCTGTCAGTTTGCGAGGAATGTCCCCTTCTTGTCTCTTAATTGTTATTTAATTTTTGTAAAATTTAAGGTGTTAATCACACAATCTATTGTGTTTTAAAATCATAAATTGTAGTTTTCACCTCCAGCGAATCTTTCCAGATATTAAATTTTCCATTTTACGTCAATGACTGTTCTTGAGTTGTAAAAGCACCCTCCTCACAAGCCTTAACAAGAATGCAGATTAGATATTTTCTAAACTTTCTTCCTACTTTCTTGCATTAATTTATGTTGTAATTCTCAGATTGGCCATATTCTCTCTTTTTATGAACTGGTGAAATTATATTCATCTAACATCTCTTCTCCAATAGTCCTCAATCCAGCCCTGGGACTTGTGATGGATTCTCTCAAAGAGTGTTTGGAATTCTGTTTAAATTATTTATATTCAGACTAAGAGAGAAAGAGAAATTTTGGTATTGTTTTTGTTGCCAGATTAGAAGTCCATGTGCCATGAGACAAGGAGGGAGCTCTCGGCACTGACAGCCTTTGGCGGGAAGTTTCTGTAGAGTGTTGGACATTTTATTTTCTATGATGACCACAGCAGAATGAATTTAGCCAGGGGCCATACGCCCCCCTTCTCAGCACACCATCTGGGTCATGTGGAAGCCATAGCAGTTCTGCGTGGACACCTCTTTCCAGTGTATGTCACACTCTAGGAGGCACTAGTAGGATAAAGATGTCCCCTCTTTACCCTAATTTTGCCATTGTTATAACAACACATGGTGAATTTCTTTTAATGTCAGTAAGTGTTCAGTGCTCTCATCATTGTTAAGGGCTGATACTATTCAATTTGATGGACCTAACGATCTATTCTCCAATTGATAGACATTTAATTGTTTCTAGTTTTTCAGTACTATAAATAAACATAGTAAAGTCTATGTTTATCTGGGAATACTTGTCTTTTTATTTAATATACAATCCTAGAAGTGGAAATACTAAGGCAAATGTGTATCTAACTTAGATCCCTGTTTTAATACAATACTGCCAAGTTTCCCTCAATAAAAAAAATTACACAAATTTATATACTCAACAGAAATGTATGTCTATTGCCTCATATAATCATTTACATAGTTTTTTAAATTTTTGTAATCAATAGGTTAAAAAAAAGACCTGTTCTTATTTTCAGTTATTTGATAAATAATGAGATACATTTCTTATTGATTTAAGAGTTAAAACCATGGACTCTGAGGCAGTCTGGGTTTAAATCCTGGCTTTACCACTTACTAGCTGGGGGACATTGACCAATTTACTTGCCCTCTTTGTGCCTCAGGTACACATCTTACATCAGAGATAATACTTGTATCTAATCCACGTGAGATTTAAATACACATACGTGAAACTGAAGAAATGTCAGGCAAATGGCCTGTACTATTTAACTATTTGCTGCCATTAACATTATTATTATTGATTTTGAATTGGTTCTTGATATCCTTTGTCATTTTTCTGATAGCATGAATATCTTTCTCTTTACGTTCTGTAAAATACCATTTTTACTTGTTTGTGTCTTATGATGTTTTATATATATATAATGTGGAAAATACCAGACAGTATAAATGTGAAAGAACATTGCACTGACCTTCTCCTTGAAAGTTTGGATAACTTCATCTGTAAAATCAAATGAGTATATTTTGAGGATAATTGTTTAATAACATTTGCAACTTCATAATTACTGCAGTTTTTGAATTTTGGCTATTTATTCACATAGCATTGAGCATGCTATTCTTTTACAATTCAAAATCTCTTTTGCTCTGTGATGTTTTCATTTCTCTAATGTGGTGGTGGGGTTTCTTGATTATGGTATCAGATTTTGATTTACTCATGAAATACTTTTTTTCTAATTCATTAATTTTTATTCTTACTATAATTTTTTTCTTGTGTTCTTAAGGATTACTTTTAATTTATTACCTTTATTGATTAAAAACTTTATTAAGTTTTATCTATTTATTTTACAGTTTTTATTAAGTTTAATGATTTGTTCATTTATTTTACTCTTTCAGTTTATTTAATAATAAAAATATTTAAGATAATAAATTTGACTCCTAGTAAGTTTTAGTTATAGTCCTTTAGTTTTGTGTTACAATGTTCTCATTATTAGTGCTTTCAAAAATTTTAATTCTATAATTGCTATTTTGATTCCTCTCTCATCCAATAGTTATTTTTTAAAAATGTTTATAAATTTCAATTGGTCAAAGATTTATTTGTACTTTGCTATTAATTACTAGTTTTGTTGCATTATGGTGATAGAATGTAATCTAAATTATTGAAGTTTCATTGTAGTCAATACTGATCAGTTCCATTGTGTTCACCAATTAATTAATTTTTGCTAGTTTTGTTAGTACTTGTAAAGTATATTCCGTCTTATAGGGTACTACAATAATTATGTAACTACTAAGTTAATATTTTAAAATGCTATTACTTAATCTTTTATATCTCTAATTAATGCTAGCTATCTTCCTGCACACAATAGAGGGATTTGTTAAAATCTCCCTGACATATTTTATTTTCTACTTGCCAATGCTGTATTATTAATCCTACCATTTTTAGAATTCTACATATTATAAATTTCTTTATAAATAAAATATCTCCTCTTTGTCCTGTTTGATATTTTCTTTTAAATTTTACTTTCATTAAAACATATATACGATGTGTGAATTCTTGGTTTTGATGTTTTTTTCTGATATAATTTGAACCATCATTTTATCTATAACTTTTCTGAATAGTTTTATCTATAACTTTTTTTGAATAAAAACTATTTTATTCATAAAAATTATGACTTTTTTGGCTTTGACATTTCTTATATATTCAACGTAAAGTTGAGTTTTGTCTTTTGATTCCTTTTTAAGAATTTTAACATTAAGAGGAATTAATTTACATTTATTGTCTTGACATCTTTGGTCTTTTGTTATGGCCCTTCAATCTGTATTCCCCATAATTTTAATTTTTTTAATGGTGCCTGTGTTTTTTATTTTACTAGTAGTTGTCCTTAAGTTTTTATTTAAATTATTTTCAGAACTATAAGCTTACCTACAAAACAGAAAAAAAATCAGTATTAAGTCCTCCATTTATTAAGGTAAGGAATTTATTAGAATCTTAATTCTTACAATCCCTTCTCTTTTAATATTCCATATTTGTTGTGATAAGTTGGACTTGGGTCTTAATTTTCTTAATTATCTTTCTTACATTTCAAAAATAATTTATAACATACATATTAAATTTGGTATATATATATACACCAAATACACAAATAAGACTTAATGTACATTTATACAGTTTTAGTAGTTTTAGTAGTCTCTATAAGTTCTTGTACAACACCAATTAACCATTTTTAAGTTTTTAACTTTAATTCACATTTCTGTCAGTTGAAGGCTTCAGAATTTTTTTTTGAGGAAAAGTGTTAATGCTATGCTTTTTTAATATTTGCATATCTGAAAAATAACATGACTGTGACAGGAATATTGAATCACCTGACTTTTTATTTTCTAAAATTCAGTGTTGTTTGGTGAAGTCAGAGTTCAATATAATATCTTTTGCAGTAATAGTAATAACAATAATATTTGCTATTTATTAAGAACTTCATAGACAAACATTCCTATAGAGAGAGATACTACCATCTAACCCCATCAACAAATCTTTAAGTTGTTTTTATTAGTCTCATTTTATGGATGAGGAAACTGAGGCTTAGCAAGGCTAAAGAACCTGATGGTCTTACAGTAAGAACAATGATAGAACTCGCTTTCTGATGCCAAACCCTGAGCTCTAAACCCCAGTGTTGCATACTCTTTTATTTTAACACATGTACATATAAAGGATTCTTTCTTTACTTTTGAAATTAAAGAAAGAAAATCTTACATGATGTGTAGATATTTGTCTCTTCATTAATTTTGACTGGTATGTGGTGGGGCTTTTTCTCTGAAAACGTGGCCCTTGGCCAGCTTAGAAGAGTGTCTATGATAGCTCAGTTGTAAGTCCCATGCATTTGTCCAGTTCTTTCTTAAGGAATAGCAACTGCCCCCTTTCCTCTGAATTTTGGAAGCACGTCCCTGTTTCGCCATCCATACCATTGACCCGCTTTTCTGTGGCATGGGTCTTGCTGATTGAGGAGTCTCATTTTCATGGAATTAATCACAGAGAATGAGAGTCTCCTGACATGCTGGAAAGATTGCTGTGCTGGTAGGAAATGCACTGCCTTTCTGTGGCTGCTAAGGCGGCTCTTGACCTTCCTGAGCCTTGGTGGTCTCGTTTTGAAATGGGGAAGATAATAACTGCCACACCTGCCTCACAAGATCAAGAGAAATACGACCTGTGAGAGTGCTGCAGAAGTTGCAAAATACGGTTTAAACCAGCAAGATTTTTAAAATGTATTTTTAGTGCTACATCCAGAACAACAATCGGCACATATAAAATACCATGGCTGAAAACAAGCTAGTCTAAAACAGGTAGTCTAGGACTGTTATTTTACAAACAAGCAAACTAGAGCCCAAAGAATTTAAGTGACTTACTCATGGTGTCCCAACTAGTAGGAGATCTGAAGCTAAACATGCTAGTCTCCAGGAAAGGGATTTGCATTATTTTTACTTGTGCTTGAAACACATTTTTCAGCCTGCAACATTTGCTGCAAAAGCCCTTCATGGCTTTGCAGGATGTTTTTCATATGCAGATGTCTCAGGGAGTTAATTTGGGGTACAGGCAGTGAGCCAGCTTGGCCAAATGCTACAGGCCTCTTCCTTGGTTACTGTTTGGTGATTTTAAAAATGGTTCTCCCTGCTGAGTGATAAGAAAGGCTTCCCCAGGGAAAGTGCAGTCTGCATAGCTAAGCAGGTCCCCTGACTTTTTTTCCGGATTACTCCTTTTTAAGCAAAACTTGAAAGAAAGAAACTAAAAGAGCAAAACCCCACCTCATTAAAGAAATAATCAAGCAATATGATTTGAATCATATTTTAAGATATCTCAAATATGACGCTAACATTATGTGAAGAGGTTCATAGCTAACAGAATTGAAGAATAGTAAACTAGAGCAAAAACCCACATTAAAAAAAAAAAACCTTTCTTCTTGTCAAAACCCCCAGATGCTTGCCAAGTGATCAGTGTTTCCATTAAAAGTTCAAAAGATGGAATCCAGATGTTTGTCTCAGCTCTGTGCCCTTTGACCCCTGATGCATTTACTTGCTCTTGGAGGTTTTGGTCACATGACTCTCTGAACTTTCTGCTCTACCTAAATAGCCCTGAAATTTACTCTATGATAATGGAGCATAGAGTTGTTTGGGTTGGGGATCAATTTCATGTCTATGAAGTGTTGCTGAAACTTTAAAGTTTTCCTTTTTCTTTCAGTTTTTTTTTTTTTTTCAAAAGAATGTCCTTGTTTAAGTCGTGCTATCTCTATTCTATCTGGAATTTTAAGTGCTAAACATTTTAAGTGCCAAATGTTTGACCTACATTGGTAATAGAGGGTTGAAAAGAATAAAGGTACTAATAGAATATAAATTATCTTTTAAAGTATTACAAATAGAACATTAATAGATATGGCTGTGATGAGGTGGACAGAATGTTCTAAGAAACAAATTGCTTTAAAATCTATTTCTTGGCTTTCAAGACCAATCAAAAAATCATCTACACTCACACAACATAGCAACAAAGCTTGCCTTAACAGCTCTCTATCTTAGACACAAATATGTTCCTTCTTAGCCATAGGATGGCAACAAGATCTTTTGCGATTTTAAAACAAATGTGTATGGAAAGATACACATTTACAGTGGCAAGGGTTCAATGCGGGAAGTCAGTTGTGACATACAGTGGTAACCGAAGAACGTTCATGTGAACCCTTTTTCCCCCCCTCTAGCTCTGTGAGCAGTTTCCAAATTGATTAGGAGTAGTGGTATTTATAAATTTAAATTCCAGCTGTGGGAAAATAATAGCACAATCATGTTCATTTTTAACATTTTCAAAGGTCCTTAAAAATGCCATTTTTCACACCATAATCTGTGGTAGTTGATGGTTGGGTTGCTTTCTCAGAGGATTGTTCAGAGTGAGGCTGCAGCCTGCTGTGGTCAAGCTTGTTGGGAAGAAAGTGTTGCTAATGGTGACCCAGAAGGATTCTTACAGTTTCTGGCCAGTGTTGTTGTTGACAAAACCATAATGGTACATCTGAGAAAGAACAAGAGAGAAAAACAATTCTCTGAGACTAAAATGCTTCTCTTGGAATTACACTTGATAGGTTTTTATTCATTTTAATATTTTGTTTCTGATAAAGTCTATTCTGGAAAGGAGAGGTGTTGGATTATCTATATAAGGATATCCCACTAGGGAAAGCAAAATAGAGTGTAAATATCACTCTTCCCTGAGTATGCAAAATTATTCACTAGATCTTTGGTAATGGTTCTCTTGGGTGGGTGACAACTAGATCCCTGGTTCCCCTGCCCACTGGGAGGCTCGTTTGTCCAGAGAATGAGAAAAATGACCTCTCATTTGTTTCCTACAACTAGGAATATGTCACTTGTAAATGTGAATTATTTCTCTACATTTTTTATCACTCAAACTCTAAGTAATAAACAGAAATTACAAAATGAAAACATTTAGCTATCATTTTTACAGCTAAGATGTTCCTATTGGGTTTACTGATATTTCGTTTTATATACTTATGTGGCTTGAATTTATTTTAATGGGGTTTTCTACTAAAGATGGGGAATGAGGTAACAAAGTTGATAACTGACAAATAAATTTTAAATAACAGAGCATTTATGTAGCCAGTGTGCTACTAGCTAGGTAGTAAAATTGGGGCAATTATTTGTGTAAACCTAAGATTCTATTTATTGTAAGATGGGAGTCAAAATGATATGCTGAATTAACTACTTATTACAATACTTTATTCTTTTAACAAATATTTATTAAATGTCAAAGTGTAAAGCCGGATTCGTTGTCTAAGAATGTAATGGTGTTAGGATGACTAGATATATGTGTAAGATATCACCTCTACGTGCTCATTGTTAGCTGGATGGGGCAGGTTAACTATTGGGTCATCTCTAAGTGGCACTGGTAGAACTGCTGTATGCTGTCATTCAGGCTATTTCTATTTTTGCAACACTTGAATGATGTTATACAATTGCCACTTCAGAAAAACAGAAATGATTTGAAAATAACTCACACATATTTAAGGTAGACTTATCCATAAATGTACTAATTAGACATTTATAACCTCACACGTTTCTTAGTATAAGAATCCTAATTTTCACACCAACTCTGCTTCCTGAAGGACTCATACATTTTCTCAGGAGAAATGTGTGGCTTGGTCAATGCTTTGCTTCTTATCCATATGTCTTCTTTTCCCTTTTCTATCACGCTCTGACTTGCAGTCTTACACCCTAACGTCCACATTAGGAAGGATGTCTTTGTTGATGGTACTGCCATTGGTAGAATAACTGGTACGTTGAAATGCAATGGCATTTTTCATTAAATTTTATTACACTTTTTATGCCCTAAATGAAAATGTGGGCCACTTCCAACAATTCTGATCAACCTCAAATAATAAAGACTCCATGGCTCGCTATTAGTCATAAGTCGTAGAATCAAGTCACAAAGACAAGAGATGCAATTGCATCCAAACTCCAAAGTGGGACTTAGCTTTAAATGGCTTCTCAACCCTAGCTTGCACCTGCTTATGACTAAAGGCCTGCAGTGGAAAAGGGAATGTGGGAGCAGTTTGTCTGTCTGTATACACTCTGTCCAGCTTACCTCCTGCTCCCCTCCCCCCATCAACTTTTTTCTCCATCCAAGGACGGAGAAAAGGTGGTGGTGGTGGGTGACAGAGAATGAGAAGAGATAAGGGGAAAGGACAGATGCCACTTTGCTGGAAATTATCATGTCCTCTGGACTTGGAAAACTATCAAACTGATTCTTTCCCTTATGGTCACTTTCTTGCCATGACACTGGCCCTCTCTTCCATGCATTCCTTATGTGATCCATGGAGAACACTCTCACATCCCATCCTGCCAACTCAGGGGGTATGGGCCACTCTCTCCTCTTTCACCCCAAAGCAGCCAATCTTCCTCGACCCTCCGGATTCCTGAGGCTGGGGTCAGACACCCAGTTCACTGCCCTAGGTTTGACACTAGTCAGGGGACACAGGCCAAACTCTAAGTACTTTCCTAACCCCGTTCCTCCCACTTGATTTCTGTGAGGAGAGCACCCAAATCTCCTCGTCCATGCAAAAGGAAGATGAAAGGACAACATAGGAAACTCTCCCTTAAAAAAAAATCCTCCCCACCCTTCTCACAAACTCTCTTTTCTGCATTATCTCCTGAATCTGACCAGGGTTGAGAGTTCCAGAATGGTTTTTTTTTTACTCTTCATACGTCTGCACATAAAACGATTTCTATCTCCCACTTTTCCTAAATAATCATATTTATTTTATCTACTATGGATCTCAGTGAAGGTTGAGGCAGGGAGAGTCCCAGTCTAGCTTTCTTTTCATTTGGGTTATTGGAAGTGAATGATTTAACTTGGCTGACATAGAGGAGAGGTTGTTCTTCCTCTTGAATAAAGTGCATCTGCTATTCATGTGATCTTGTCTTTTTGAGTAGCACCCTTGCAGTCACATTCCACCCTACATTTAGTTCATGCCTCGACCTCAGGCAGGAAGAGGTACCTTATCGAACTCGTGGCACAATGAAGCTTGCGGCATGACCCTTTAGCTCACAGCTGCTTTTGAAAATCCGGATAGCTCTGCAATATGCTGTATGGCCTACCTCAGAATGTCCCCTGGATTCAGCAGATTAATTACCAGTGAATGGCCAAAATCCAACAGGTATTGGAAGAAGAAAAAATAATAAAGACTAGGCTGAAGTGGCCAAGGAAAGCTCTGCTCAGATGAGGCTATCTTTTTAAAATCATGTTTATTGTTCCAGATAATGAGTTTCAACCAACTTAAATTCTCCTAGAAGGTTTAAGCTAGTGCTTGAGCATACCCATGAAACCAAGACATTTACCGTTGACTCTAGAATCAATGAAAATTTAAGGCCTAAAGCGAATCAAATGCTGCAATTCTTAGGTGGGATAAAATTACGGATGGCTTATGTTTCAAATTTTACTCTGTCCTTGGTGCCTAAAACACAGGGTCCCAAAGATTGACCAGAAAAATTCTCAAATGCTTGTTCAATGGATTTGGGGTGGTTACGAAAGATCAAACCACTCATTAATTTCATAAATTTATGAACTATTTTAACATTTCACATTTGCTTTTCCTAAGACCAGCAATGGACATATCAGGCTTTGCTGCCTTCCGCACATGAAGCAGTGTAAATTAATTGGTCCCAGCTTGCACCGCTGTTGTCGAATCAACACAGTCTGGCCGCCTTCTGTGAAATGCCAGCTAACAGATCAAAGCCTCTGGAGAATGACCCCTATTTTCCCCCCAAATATGTGTGGTTTTCTGGAAATCCATATCTCTTGCCTCTTTAAATGTCTGTGGGTCATTATGAGAAGACAGTTTCCATCACTTGTACCTGGGCCCATCTTGTTTCTAATTTGCAGCCCTATAAACCATCTGAGTATTTCACACCCATGAAGTCATGTGTGTAGTGGGCCATCCAAGTTGCTGCCCAAGTACTTGTATTCTAACTCTGGCGATTCCATCTCTGCTTCCAGTGTTATCTGAAGCAGGGCAAGATGTGTGCTTTGTGCTGGGCTTGAATAAATCATGGTTGGTCCACCTATAGGCACTGCATCTTAGAAGAAGATACTGAGCTAGAAAGCACGGATAAAGTGTTGCAGCCACATGCACTCTGAATTAATATTACTAATATTAGATTAATATTTTTATTGTTGTAAATTTATAAAATATATTATTTATCATTTTAACCATCCCTGAGTGTACAATTCAGTGGTATTAAATACATTCACAATGTTGTAGAACCATTCATTGCCACTCCCAAGAAATGCTACTGAATTGTATACTCAGGGATGGTTAAATACCCAATATCCAAAACTTTCTCATCATCCACAACAAAAACTCTGTACCAATAAAAAATAACTTCCCTGCCCCCAAATAAGATTAATATGAATAACATTCAAAGATGCCCAGATGGTGTAGGCGAAGACTAAGTCACAGTCCCCTTAACACTGCTTAGGAATTCCAAGGATAGACGATTAGGTGGGGAGGAAATAACAGAGTAAGTCCCAAATGTGTTCTCTTGCAATATGTAAAGGAAAGGTGGTGGCCATGTGCCTTCCGCTGATGTAAGCAGTCTTTAATCTTCCAGTGTTTTGGTTAGTTTGTGTTGTTTTTTTTTTTCCTTTAGGTTTAGGTAATATTAAGTATGAGTAGAGACTGGCAGGAACCACCACTATGCCCTGATCTGCAGGAGAAAGTGGCTGTTCTCAACTATGTAACAGTGTCTTGCTTTCAAGAAAAGCTACAAGATATGATACATGGACAGCCAGGATGTCCCCAAGATCCTAGCTCAGAGCGACAAGGCAGCATGACAAGTCAGGAAGGTCCAGGGTTAGTCTCTACTTCTAGCTGTCTCTCAGGGCAGAAGCTCCCACCGGCACTGCCATGCAAAAGGACAATCCATTTTAATGGGCTGAGTAGCTCCAGGGAGACAACCAAAAGCAAATCAGCTCCGTGTCCCACAGTAAATCGTCTCTAGCTGAAGGATGTCTGGTTCCTTTCTGGAAAGAATGTTCTTCGCTGAGTTGCAGTTTGCCAAGGGTCAAATATGACAGAAATGAAGTGCTGCTAACAGTGATGGAAAAGGATTCCTACTGTTTGTGGCCAGTGCTGGGTAGTAGAAAGGCCAAATTTGTGAGCCAGAAAGCAGCGGGAGCCAGTCAACTTTCCCTGAGACTTACTAAACTTTGAGTCACCTCTGCTCCCCCAGCCATTCTGTCAGCTTGTTGGGGGGAAACTGATATTATAATTACTAATCTCAGCAAGGGCCTAATGTGCAACCTGAAGCTTTTTCATCCTTGGGTGCAATTAGGATGGGAGGGCAAGGCCGGCAGACAGTGGGGGGCTCCGCCCCCACTCCCAAATCACCCTGCTTGGATTTCATCCACACCCTCGCATCCTCTGCAGACAGGTAACTGAGCAGTGCCCGGCTCTGGGGCCTCCAGTGAGGGGAAATTATTCCTGCCCAAACTGGCTGGGAGCTATTAAAGGTTTAAATGTCACCTCAAAAGAACTCTCTGCTAACCTTTGAGTGGTGGCGTCTCCAGGGCTGTTTCAGGCAGGATTCGCCCCCTCCCCGGGAGTCTGGAGCACGGAGAACATTTGTCTGTGTTGTGTCTCCACCCCCTCCCTTTCTTGTGCTCCTTTCAGGGAATTATCACTGTACTTTCAAAGGGGGAATTTGTGGGACAACCGGCACCTGCCGGACTGAGCTTCCCGGTGACGGCGCTCTTGGCTGAGTGTATAATTTCATTTAATCCTGAATAGCCCCCTTTACCCATTGTCGACAAATTCCCTTTAATCCTAACCACCACTTAGGAGAATATTTACTATCAAAAGGAGACAAATCGCTATTTAAATGTGGATTTACTCAAGTCTGAAACTATGACAGTGACATACGGTAAAATGATAATATGTAAATAAAAAGTGGAGACAGATTTATCCCCCGAGAAAGCTGGGCAGAGCAGTGGATTAAAGTCATATGTGATCTACGTTGAATGGCCTCAATTCAGACCCAGCATGCAGTTATGACCAGCAGCACCATTCATTCTGCTTTTACTTCAATTCATTTGGCCCTAGTTCCCGATGACCCTCTGTTACCGGGCGTACACCTCTGATAAGTAGGCCTTGATGTTTACAGCACTTTGGAGCAGAATAAATGCAAACTGCACATTATTTATGGGTGCGCACTCTCAGCTTAAAGGGCATTTGTCAGAAGCGTGGATACAGGTAGCGTAAGTAGATGTGAGTTAGCTCAGGCAGCCTTGTTTCCAGAAGCTAACCAGGAAAAAAAGAGCTAAATGAAATACCACCCCAAAGACAACAGCTTTCAATTATTGCCCATGATCCTGAATTCCTCCCAACGAGTTGAAAGGAAATCTATACCAGATGGCATTTCCCTGAACCCACCAAGTGCACCAGTCACTCCTGAGTCTTCGTGATGGGCAGTGGTGCCAATGAGAGCTGGCCCTGGGCTGACTCCCTGGGCTCACTGGACATTGGGACCAACATTGCTTTCTAGGGATGTGTTTCTAAATTGCACTGAAATGTAAAAAAAAAATAGTTAGAAATGAAGTTTTTTTTTTCTCTAAAAAAGCAGAAATCCAGCACATTGTAATCCTGTGATTTTTGGCAACAGTGGTCTAATGAGTCTAAGCCAGGACTGGAAAAATAATGAGCACTCATCATATCACCTATAACACACGGCAGTAATCTTTCCAGTTGAGACTACCTCAAAACATGTAAAATCACTAACAACTCGTAAACGTATGGGATAGGGGGTATTAAAAATATTGTACTGTAATGCAGCATTCAAATAAACTGTTTTGAGCCCACTAATGAATTACATTGAAGAGCTGCCTATGGTGAACATATTCCCCCTGAAACTATCTTACCTCAACACACGAAGTCTGAGAGTGAAGACAAATACAGTCTTTCTGAAAAGCCAAAGGTAGACAGGTCTACTTTGGAAAGTATACTACTCGATGTATATATATGTAATTTCTTGAGAGAATTGGTGCCTACACCATACTCACAGGATTGGCTTTAACGTATTCTTCATTCACAACTGATTACAGGGAAGTTAAGGGCATCATGTGTAGACTTCCTTCTGCCCAGGAAAATATATTCACAAGCAAGAGTCATGAATGGATTCAACTAACTGCTCTTTGAATGTATTTTCTCACCTATATTGTAATTTTATTAATGGATAAAGTATGTTGGTTACTCTGTTGGCAGCTAGAGTTTATCCAATTTTGAGCTTGTGAAGATCTAAGGACTCTTTTTGCTAATGAAGGGCAGAAAATTGTTTCCTAAAGATCAATCATTGATTTCGAGAAGAGGCAGGAAAAGATGAGGATGATGGGGAAGAGAACAGGGATCATGATTGACTGTGAATGATGGATTAGTTTTCAGGACATGAAACTCCTCCTCCCCATGTTACTCGAACACAATCATGTCCCAAACACCCTAGGTTAGACCAAATCTTCAGGCAATTCAAATGCACAGCTGTTTGTTTTACAGAAAGTAGAACAAAACACCAATTCAATCCAGGAAGAAACTTGACTGACAGATGAGGCCAAATGTCCATGGTTCATTAGAGATACTTGTGTTTAACCAAATATAAGTATCCAGAGGTTGA
Organism: Lyroderma lyra; assembly: GCA_004026885.1. Taxonomy (NCBI): domain Eukaryota; kingdom Metazoa; phylum Chordata; class Mammalia; order Chiroptera; family Megadermatidae; genus Lyroderma; species Lyroderma lyra. The sequence continues at coordinate 42,931 of PVJL010005489.1, forward strand.
TGTTTGAGGTAACCAGGGCCCTCCAGATGGTTACAATATGACAATTTGTCAACCCAACTAAGGGCTTTGGGGTCCTGTTCTTGTATGGTAGCCTCTACATGGCATAAAGATCTCACTTTACTTACTTGATAATCTTTTTTCATGTATCAATTGTGGTTTCAGCTGCTTTGTGATCTTTCAATTCACTTGTGAATTGGACAATGTATTCCTCAGGTAACCAAGGAGAGTCTTACCAGGGTTCGTATTTACTGCTAATGTCTGCTTGGTTATGCACACCTCAACCACCTTTCCACTGATTAACACTTGACTAAAGTAAATCTTGCACTAAAACATACTAAGAAAAAGTTTGAAATCCCACATCACCTGTGATAGTGACAGGGTGGGAGCCGTAGGGTCATCTTCATTTTGCACTGAGTGTAGTATCAATTTCGGTCAGAACATTTTGCATGCATCTTCTGGGCTCCAGGTATTAATGGTACCCTTAAGGTAAAATGAGCATCTTGAAACTCCAGCCTCACCCCTAATAAAGTAGCTGAGACACTCTCTCCCCTCGGTTGCCAATGAGAATCAACAACAACTGATGGTCTTAAGTTAACAAGCTAATATTTCATCCGTGGATACCAGAGTGTTAATGGCTAAATATGCCAGTTGAGGGAAGGAGAACATGTGCAGCTATTTGCCCGACACAACTTCTGCTGTCATGGCCTATTAAAACCAGTTTACATGTGCATGTCGAATTTGATGAATATGTATGTGACCCTTTTCAGAGCCATCACTCATTGGGCTATGGCCCCCATGGCAGGAAAAACAGCACCTCTCATTAAACACAGCATGAGTTACAGGCATGTTATGTTAATATTTCTTCAGAACTTTAGGGGGTTTTCTTCTTGTTCTAATAAATCCTGTGAAGAAAATAATTTAAAAGTATAATTGATTAAAAAAGAAACACACTTTTTTCCTTCGTTTTTCCCCTTAACTATTTTATTTGGTGTGTGAGTTCTGGAAGGTGCTTTCCTCAGGAAGTTGTAGGACAAGCTTATGAATTGTGCTTTGTATCACTCATGTGGGGCCCCGGAGGCAAGCCCCCGCCTCAGTTGGAAGTTCAGCAAGGCTAAAGAGGAGACCTCCCTGCATGGAACTCTAAGACTCATGAAAGACAGGGCTCCCTCTGAACTCATGAATCATCTGTTAACTTACAGTGCTCACCAGTGGTCTGGCCCATAGTTGGAATTCAATCAGTGACAACTACTCTGATAATTATTATTGTTGTCATAATTAGTTAAATAACAGAGTTAAAAGAATCTTTGGACTAGGGAAGATAAGAGCTTTTCTGAAGATTCTTTTCAATTATCATAGGGTGAAAATCATAATAGAGTTTGTCTTAAGTGCATATATAAATCGATTCAAAACATTTACCTCTTCATGGCCATTTTGACTTTGGGGAAGAGTCAGAAATCTCATGGTGCTAGATCCGGTGAACAAGGTGGATGAGGACACAGCATAATGTGTTTATTTGACAGAAACTGCTGGACCAGAAGCGAGGTGTGACCTGAATTAGTTCAGGACATTGAGGAAGCCACAACAGTGCAGCTCCACACACTCACAAAAGAGGACTTCCTGAACTGCTTCAGAAAGTGGCAACCATGATGGGGTAAGTGTGTTTGAAGCGAGGAGGGTATTTTGAGGGAGATTAATGACAATGTGTCCTTTACTGTGATAATTTTAAAAAATTTAAACATTCACCATACTTTTTATCACACTTCATAAGCTATGCTACTAAAGCATGAACTCCACAGGGTATGTAGAAATATCCAGAAAACTAAACATAGGCCCGGTTTGCTTATATGCCTCCCTGCTCCCAATTCTGTTAAAGCCTCAAATATTGCCCTTTTCCACTCCACCCTATTCCACTGGCCCTTCCATGGTATCTGGACAACTAGGTTATCAGGTATTTGAGAGCAGAAATCATGGTCAGGACTCTTTTGTAGCATCTCAGAATATCTAGCTCGGTGTCTGATGCATAGATTTGAATAGACTCTGCAAATTTCTCCTGTACTTACTCAGCCAGTACTGTCCAGACACAGCACCTAGAGAAGAGTGCCCTGAGGGATGTGCAGGGGATTTTGGTGAGGAGAAGGACATCAGTTCACAGGGAAGCCAGCCTACCTGACTATGCCAGAAGTTCCTGCAAGTACCTCCTGCAGAGCCACCATGACACAGGAGCACTGACTTAGGAGTCTGGAGCTTGGGTTCTAATCCTGACTCTTACTTGTGTCTGGGTGGGAGAGCATGGGACATGTTCCTTTCGGACCTCAATTACCTCATTTACAAGTAATTTCCAATGTCCTTGTAATCTAGTGTTTTTTTCACAAAGAATTTCATTCCACTGTCCAAGAATTGGTCCGGGTCTTAGCTATTATTGTATCTCTGGTGAATAGAAAATGTTATTACTTTGTTGACCTTTAATCACAGGTCTGCCCTCTCTGTGAAAAGGGGTAACATGTTGGTGCAGTTCCTAAAAAAGATGACAGAGCTATTCACCTTTCTTTCTCCCTCATCATCTAAGAGCTCAGAATCCGGAGCAGTGCTACTCAGTGTGCTATCTGGAGGTCAAGTCCAACCCCCAGGCAGGGCTGAGGGTCTCTTTTACATTTCTCATTGTGATCACAAGTCTTCAGATTGAGTCCCATAGGTTGGAAAACGAAATTGTCCAAGGAGCAGGAAAGAGCATTTGCCAAAGTAATAGCAACCAGATTTCATGGAGAACTTACCATTGGTCAGGCCCTGTTCTAAATGCTTTACATTTTTATATTTTATCACCTTAATCTGTACAACTACATTAGGAGGTAAGTGCTGTTATTATCACGCCTTCTTTACAGACAGAGAACTGAGATGTAAAGAGGATAAAAATTGCCTGAGGTCACACGGAGCTAGCTGGTGAGGGCAGAAAGCTGGATTCAAACTCAGGCTGTCTGGCTGCAGACCTCGGGGGTCTGTGCCATTATCTCACAACCTGTGTCACACCTTTCCTCCCAGGTGGACACCCACTCAGGATAATAGATTTGGAGGCAGATGGAGTCACACTCTCTATAACAGAAAACCCCAAACTCAACCCAATACAAGTAATAAAACAGATTTAGCTTCTCACCAGAGAAGTCATTTTTCAGCTCCAGCTCTGCCGTGGATGCCAGGTTTTATTAGTGTGGTGGGCACCGAGAAGTGTGGTGAGAAATTTCAGACTTGCTCTGCCTTTGTGCATGAGGCCAGCCTCATCGGGGCTTGCCTCTCCAGGCTGAGGTAGGACCCCGAAAATGCCATTGGGAGCGCTGAGGTGGAACGCTCTCTCCCAGGATTCATGTCATTACTCTTCCCTCACTTGAGAGGCCCCCAGCTGGCTGAGCAGCAGGCTCCATAGCCAGAGCCATCCCCACCTCTCTGTATAAATCTAGCACCAGAGCTGCCAACAGACGGTGTTGGATAAAGTCTGTTTTACTCTCTGCCAACCAAATGGCCCCACAGCATAAGGTTCCAAGTTTTCTCAGTCTCATAAAACTTGGCTGAATGAGGCAGTGGTGCCATGAAATTTGCATTTATCTTGTGCACCTGACACTTCCCATCATGATGATGGAGTGCTTCCCTCATGTCGGAACGTTCTTGGCTCTTAGGAAAGACAGGGAAGCAGGGTGGAGGTTGGTGGCAGGGCAGGCTAATCAAAGCCAGGAAGAAGCGTATATCCGTAGGCATGAAGGATGGGAAACAAGGTATGGGAGGAATGGAGAGCTGGAGGCTGGGGGCTGGGGGAGCACTGTGATTAAGATAAAAGAGCATGCCAGAGCCCCTTGTGCATTCAGGCCATCAGTCATCTCTGCTTTTCAGGGACAGCCTTTCTGTTGACCTCCAGGCCCTGGCATGCCTCCTTATAGCTGCCTCAGGGAAGCTTATCCCCTCTTTCATAGCCCACCATTGTGTGCACGCTTAGAGCAAGCATGCAAGAAAATTAACCTACAGGGTCTACCGGTTGTAGTGATGAAGTGGTTTTGTTGCAGTTTGTGTTAGAGAGTTTTGAATGAGAGAAGAGATGAGGAAGATGTTAGAGTTTCCAGTGAGTGTGAGTAAAAAAAAAGAAAACAATTTGCACTCGAGTGGAAGTTCCCTTATCTCTCTCTTGGATCATCTTGCTTAAAAGTCCTCAGCTTCATTCCAGGAAAATAAATAAATAGAGGAATAAATAAATAAATAAATAGTAGGTAAAGAGCTTGGACTCAAAAACAGAGTTGAGGTTCAAATTTCAGATCAACCAATGACTGGTGTTCAGAGTTCTTAGTCTTTTTTTTTTTGCCTCAGTTTCCTCATTTACAAATCAGGGATAATTAGAGGACAATGTTCATATAGTTGTGTGGAGGTTAAATGAGATGGTTTATGTTACATGTATGTTGCAGTTCATTGTGGACAGTAAGTGCTCCACAGACGCTGGTTAATGTCCTGACTTCAACACCTTGGTGGGACATTGGCTCTTCTCAGAGCATGAACAGAACCATGAATCTGAAAGTTCTCAGGCATTCAGTTATAACTGTGCCATGCAATCAGTGCCTAATGTGTCTCTATTCTTCAGTGTCTTAGTAAGATTCTATTTCTGAATAACTGTGCCCTACCAGAATTCCACCTTTTAAAAGTTACATAGTTTTTCTATGCTTTTCTTGTTGCTTCGTGTTGGTAGTCACAGTTATCTTATTTAGAGTTAAATGTTTGAGGATCAAATTCAAAGACTGCCCTGATTCATTGACTCCTTCTTAGAGACAAAAAGTGAAGTAGTCATTTGTGATATTCTTCTTGACTGTATTTCCCCCAAGTGGCTTCTCATTTTTCTTTATTTTTAAATTGTCAAATTTATTGAGGTGACTTTGGTTAGCAAAAATTACATAGGTTCCAAGTGTACAATTCTACAACACATCATCTGTGTATTGCATTATGTGCTCACCACACAAAGTCAGTTCTCTTTCCATCACCACATACTTGACTCCCCCTTTCCCCTCTCCCACCCCCTTACCCTCAGGTAACCACTAAACTATTGACTATGTCCATGAGTTTCTGGGTTTTTTTGCTTCTTTCAGTTTTATTTTCCACATATGAATGAAGTTATATGGTTCTTAGCTTTTTCTGTCTGGCTTATTTCCCTAAGCATGATGATCTCCAGGTCCATCCGTGTTGTTGCAAATGGCAATATTTCATCTTTTCTTACAGCTGAGTAATATTCCATTGTGTGTATGTGCCACAGCTTCTTTATCCAGTCATCTGTCGCAGGGCACTTTGGTTGTTTCCATGTCTTGGCCACTGTGAACAGCGCTGAGATGAATCTTGGGGTACGTAAGTCTTGGCAGACAAAGGTTTTCCAGTTTTGGGGGTTCATACCCAGAAGGGGTATTGCTGGGTCATATGGTAACTCCATTTCCAACTTTTTGAGGAATCTTCACAGTCTTCCATGGCAATTGTACCAGTTTGCACTCCCACCAGCAGTGTGCAAGAGTTCCTTTCTCTCCACAGCCTCTCCAGCACTTGTTATTCCTTGTCTTGTTGATAACAGCCATTCTAACAGGTGTGAGGTGGTATCTCATTGTGGTTTTGAGTTGCAGAAAATGGCTTCATTGACGGTGGGTTTGAAGTTTACTATGTGTTAGGTAACCTAGGGCCATGCCATATTCTTGCAGTAAGTGAACATTTTATAACTATTCTTTAACCACCCCTTTGACCCAATCCGCCATTCCAAATGTTCCCCCATCAGGTTACTGTTTTCACCTCCTCTGGAATTTGAGAACTCCTCCTTGGCTATTGCAGCATATATCACATCAAAGACAGCGTGAATAAATGGGAGTATCATCCATCATGGCTGACAAACAGAAGAGGAGAGAGGTTGCTATGCAGAAACCCTAAAGGCTAGTACTGGTTGATGGCAAAGCTCCTGTCCTCCCAGATCTTATTAGAAGAGGTAGAAAAAAGTGCCTTCTTTTTGTGAGAAAGCCCAAATTAAAACATTAAAAATGGATTTTGAAAATGCATCATTTTATTGAATTATTAATTCATTTCACTTTTTTAGCAAATATTTATTGTATACCTGTGTTACACATAATTCTGTTTAATTTTTAAACCACTTATTTCTATATATGTAGATATATAAATATGTACAAAGTTATATTTCACACTCTTTGAGCTGGTTTGGTGATTATAAGTAAACAAACAAACAAACGAATGAATGAATAAAATAAACCTGCCTTTGCTGGACAGCCATGCTGAGTTCCAAGTCCCAATTTTTGTGTGTGATATGAGGTCAGAGTGGCAAGCAAATCTGCTTTGAAATATAAGTACTAACAATTACTTTGCCTATTTCCTCATTGTTTAGAAAAGTCTTCTCATATCTTCAAGAAGAATAAAAAGTGAAGCTGGCATTACTCAGAAAGAGGATAAACAAAATTTGTCATGAAGACTGTAAGAAATGAATAACAAAAATCAGTCATTTCTTTGAAAATCAGAAAGTATCTAGTTTATAAGTTGATGCAGAAATAAACGACAATTGCTGACAAAATATACAGCTGAGGTAAGTCCTCATGTTTCAAACTTTAAAGTTATTTCCAAAGTAGTCCTTGCTCCACAAATGTAATTTTGAAGTGACATATTATAATCTATCAGCAAAAACTAAAGGAGCATTACTTCAGACATTTTCACTCTAGAAATATATGTGTAGGCTTTGTATGTGTAGGTGCATATATGTATATATACATACAAGTATACACATATGTACAAGGGCTGTCTGGAAAACATCAGCCATGTAACATGAAAAATAGAGGAATTTATGGTGGGAATTTTTCCAAACAGCCCTTGTATATTCATATGTACATAAAGTAGATTCATACATTAATGTTAAAGTCAAATAATATATAAAATCGAGATATCATAGAGCATTATTGTTTCAATGTCATTCATTTGTAAATTTTAAACATTTCTGATTTCAAATTTAGAGCATAAATTGGATCATTTAAGGTATGGCTTATGGGCAAAGCTGTAAGAGTTAGCAGTTATTTGCCCATCCTTTCTTGAGAATAGACACTTAGTGCAGCTCTCATGAATTAGACTGATTTCAAACAAAAACCTGTTAGAAGGTATAATGAAAGAATATTTCTCATTTATAAGAGTAATGAAAGATAAACTACCAAAGAATAAACATAATAATAAATGCTCCAGTTTTATATGAAGACACATTTTAAATAGAAGATTTGAATAAACAAAAAGGCATAACATATTCTTGACTACAAAGACTCAAAATCATAAAGATGTTAATTTTCTCTAAGTTAATTTCTAAACTTAATGTGATTTCAGAAAAAGTGAGACAACATTTTTTTGTTTTTTTTTTTTAACCTTACTAGTTGACTCTAAAGTTCATGTGAAAAAAAAAAAGAAGAAACAAAGAAAACAATGAAAACTGTGAGAAGGAAGATGCACAAGGGTGGACCAGCCTTGCTAGATATTAAACAGATTCAAAAATCAAAATAGTATGATGGTGGAGTATGATTAGATAGACAAACCAATAAGCCAAATAGAAAGTCCAATTAAAAGTTCAAACATAGATAGAATTTAACATGTAATTAAAGGTGGCATCTTAAATCAATGAGGAAAAAGACTGTACAATAAACTATGTTAGAGCAATTAAAAATCAAAGAAGAAAAACAACTTACTTAGACCTACACCTTACACCTTACACCAAGATGAATTGCAAATGGGTTGAAGATTTCAATAACAATAATGAATCCATAAAAGTTCTAGAAAAAAACATAGGAAAATTCCTTTATAATCTTAAAGTTAATCAAGCATTTCTAACTATTACTCAAAATCCAAGCCATAGAAGATATTGGTAGTTTATTATATAATATACAAAGAAATTGAATTAGTTCCCCCCCAAAAAGCATGAAATACCTAGAAACAAATTTAACAAAGAAAGTGAAAGACTTGTACACTAACAACCAGAAGTATTGGTGAAAAAAGCCAAAACAGTATTGAAAAAGAAGATCAAATTTGGAGGACTAAAACATCTCATTTTCAAAACTTACAACAAAGCTACAATAATCAAAACAGTGTGGTACAAGCATAAGGATAGTCATATAGACCCACTGAGTCCAGAAATAAGTCCATAAATCATGGCCAATTGATTTCTGACAAGGGTGCCAAGACCATTCAATAAGGAAAGATAATTGCTTTAGCAAATGGTGCTGGATCAACTGAATATTTACATGCAAAAGAATGAAGTTGAATCCCTAACTCACATATACAAACTTTAACTGAAAATGGCTGAATGACCCAAATATAAGAACTAAAACTATAAAACTCCTATGAGAAAACAAAGGAAAAATTTTTTGTGCTTCATGTTTTGGTCTTCAAAGGACACCACTAAGAAAGTAAAACGACAACATATAAATGGGAGAAGATACATGTCTATCACACATTTGTGATATATGCAAGGGTTGTCTGGAAAAAATACAGTCATTGTCAATATAAAGACAATGGTTACATGACTGGACACACACACACACACACACACACACACACACTAACACACACATGATAAGGGTCTATTACTTCAAACACATAAAAAACTCCTACAACTCAAGCAAAAAGATAAACAACTGAACTAAAAAGACAGACAAATGACTTAAATAGACATACTTCCTAAAAACATATACCAATAATCAACAAAAACATGAAAAGATGCTCACAACATCATTAGTCACTGGGGAAATGCAAATCAAAACCACAGTGAGATACTACTACATACCCACTAGGATGGCTTTAAAAAAACAAAATGGAACAAAACACCAAACAAACAAATAAGAAAATGGAAAATAACAAATGTTGATGAGAATATGGAGAAATTAAAACCCTTATCCATTGCTGTTGGGAATGTAAAATGGTATAGTCACTGTGATAACCATCTTGGCAGTTCCTCAAACATTTAAACATAAAATTACCATATGATCCAACTCAAATGTCCATGAATGAGTGGATAGCAAAAGTGGAATATACACACAACAAAATATTACCTAGGTATAAAAAGAAATGAAGTACTGGTACATACTGTAAATTGGATAACCCTCAAAAACAAAGTGCCAATTAAAAGAATCCAGACCCCAGAGTCACATTTTGTAAAATTACATTTATGTGAGAGACTCGGAATAGGTAAACCCAAAGAGACAGAAAGCAGTCCGATGGTTGCCAGGGGCTGAAAAGATAGGGGACTAGGGAGTGACTGTGTAATGGGTCTGAGGTCTTTCTTTAGGTTGATAAAAGTGTTCTGGAACTTATTAAGGTGGTGGTTGCACAACATTACATTGTACACTTTACAATCGTTAATGTTATGTCACATGAATTTTACCTCAACAAAAAAGCTTCCACAAAACAAAGGAAATTAGCATAAATACGGACTCGAGTTAACAATAATGTAGCAGTAAACGGGCCACACTTCCGTAACATACTACTAATACGGAAAACTCAGTGTGAGGTACATGGGAACTCTGTATCTAAATCAGAGAGTTAATTTGGAAAAACAAAAGATTCAAAAAATTTCTGCAACTCATTTGATTCACAATGAAATCATTTCCCTAATTTTAAGGGCTCCTAAAAATTAAGAGGATGTTCACACATCCAGCAGAAAAATGGGAAATGGAAAACAGATCAAAGGTAAAACAGAAAGTTCCTCAAAAGTTATATGCAAATATTTAATTTCTCTCATAAAAAAGAAAAATGCACATTAAAGACTACCCTGTCGTAACATTTTTATCCACCAGAATGACAAAAATCTTAAAGTTTGACAACACATTCTTTAGGAAGGCTGTATAGAAACATGATGGCATGTATGTAAACCAGTATAAATTTATGGAATATCAAAATTACAAATGAATATACCTACTGACCCAGAAATTTCACTTATGGTAATCTATCTTACATATATACTTACATAAGAGATGACATATGCACAATTTTATTCATTTCGGTGGTGTTTTTAATAGCAAAAGGCTAGAAAAAAGTAATAATCCATCAATAGAGGCTGCACAAATATTATTTATGGTACATCTATATAATGACATACTATACAGTTTTAAGAAAGAATGAAACCATTCCCTATGTACTAGCATAAAAAGATTTCAAGATTTATTGTTAAGTAAAAACAGTAGAACAGTACGTATAAATGCTAACTTTTTCTGCATGAAAATGGAGCTAGAAAAACTATAAGCATATTTATATTTCTTTGTATATACATTAAAAAACTCTAAAAGATAAAATAAGAGTGGTAACCATGGAGGAGCGGTGGATCAATTAGGAGGCATTGAGTGGACTGGGTTGAAGGGACGCATCTGATTAAATACTTTCAGATATATGCATTTTGAATCACATGAATGTATTGCCTGTTTAAAGGAAAATTTTAAAATATTTAAGTGATGATGCTAGAAAGAACTTAAAATGTGCATATTGATGTAGACTTTATAAGATAAAAGAAGACATTCAACAAAGCCATTTCACCTAAGACTTTTAGTTTGACAACAGCGCTCCAAGAATTTGTGTCTTCTTTGACCTTGAAAACGAAGACCATGGGTTTTTCAAGGAGTGTTTCTGGGCTGGCCTTGTGATTCTCATGGGTCTGCACTCCTCAGACTCTGCCCTCTCTATTATGCTTCCTGCTCCATCTTTAGTGTCCAGAACTCAGCCTGACACTAACTGCATGCTAATGAGCATTTATTGAATAATTGAATTCAGAAAGCTTCTACACCTGTGTAAATGATTTTAGAGGTAAATATTGGGTTAATGGAGAATGAGAACGATTCATTTTTTTTTAATGAAACAGCACTTTAACTTGACAACTTTTTAAAAATTTAAATAAATGCACTGAAATGACATTGGTTAATAAAATTATATAGGTTTCAACATTTCTATGTTACGTTGTGAGTTCACCACCCAAAGTCAAATGTACTTCCATTGCCATATATTTGGTCCCCTTTACTCTTGCCTATCTCTCCCACACCCCACTTTCCCTCTGGTAACCACCCTACTGTTATCTATGTCTATGAGTTTTGTTTTGTTTGTCATGATTGTTCATTTGTTGCTTTCAGTTTTATATCCCACATATGAGTGTAATTGTATGGTCTGTGACTTTTCCTGTCTGAATTACTTTGCTTAGCATGACAACTGTTTTTAACCTAAAAACAAACAGAAAATCTTTTTCATCTACCTAGAAATCAAATGGAAGTCCCTGGATCAATTTTAGAACATACTGTCTGACTAACCAGGAACCACCAAATCCCAAAAATCAATTTCTGGTCACAGAACCGGAGGAACTACTTGCATGTTTTTCCTGGATTCCTTTAAATATGCTTTGCTTGCATCAGACACAGGAAAAGGCTATGATTGGGGGAAGATATTGGTTGTAACTTGGGGGAGGAACAAGTGAAGAAGGATTAATTCTACTGGGTAGCATTTTCCCCCTACATGGAGATACTTTACTTTACAAAATATATTTGAACAATTTTTCATGTATTCTTTAAGCCCTTGGGAATTTAATCTGAGTATATTATAATATGAAATAGAAACCAAAACGAACAAATGAAAAGCCAACCTTAGGAATTCCAACACAAGAATAGAAAATAGAAGGAAGAGAAATCTATTTGGACTTGGTCTACAATTGCAATTCTAGTATGTGTCTGTGACAGTGACTCACAAATGTTTCTCATTGTCAAATGACAAGAAAGTACTTACAGATTTGACTCCTTTATAAGTTCAGACCTTTAGGATTCACCATTGGGTTGAGAAATGCCACAAGCAGTTTAAGAAAATTGGCTTATATCAATTATTTTCTCTAATTTTTATCTGGTGTTTTGTAGCTGAAAGGCTTGTATTAAATATTCTACTTTGGGATGAAGAGCCATTTTAAGCAGGTCACCCATCAGTGGGGACAGACTTCTCTTTTGTCTCAGACTAGTTTTCTTCAATACAATGAAAGAGTTCAAGTTGGGAGATCGGTGTATCCAGGCATCACCTATATTTGTGAGGCAAGAATGTAATGAATTTAATTGTCTAGGGAAATTCAGCTCATTTCATGAGCACTGAACTCATTTAGGTGCAGGGAGAGACAGGAAGAAATGGCTATCAAATATATCTATGGCATCCAGTTGCATAGAATACTATGGCAGTTAAAATATGTTAAATCAATTTCTCAGGTAATGTTAAAAAAAAAAAACAGCAACATTGACAAGTGGATAGAAATCACTCATCCTGACAAGTGATTATGCAGATTAGGAAAGATGCAGGAAGTGCTGTGTACCACTGAGGAGTGGGGACTGGGAATAAATTCCTGGTTGACATAATGAAAAACATGTCAGGCATGTTCTGTTCTAGGTTAACTCTCTCAGAACTTGAGTTTGGACCACACCCCAGTTATATGCAAAGATGTGAAGGAAAGGTCATGAGAAATGCTTTAAGGTCCCAGGTATTTGGGTCCTCAGAGGATCCAGAATATCTAATGTTTTTAAGCATCTTGACACCGATAGCATCTGCTCTTAGGTTTTTGTAACTCAGATCTCAGTTGGATTTGTATAATAATTTTGTTCTAGTTCATAGTTATTCATATTCTTATGTCTACATTGAAACAAAGTTGAGGACTAGAAAGTAGTTTATACTTCTTTGCCACCTTGACTAAGAAGTGGACCAATGACTTCTACCCTCAACATGCCTTTTCTCTGGATTCAGAAGCATTTATGATTGTGCACTTTGATACTGTCATGTGGTATTTCCCGAGCATTGTTATTGTTTGCTTGGTAAGACAGTGAGCTTTGCTAGGGCATTGCCGCTATCTGGCACTTCTAGAGTTCATCCAACCCCTGACCCAGGACTGTGTCGACCTTGGACCCATAACTTTGTGGGATGATTCACCACTAGTGACATCTTACAGCTATCTGTATTTAGGAACGTGTGATGAATAGGGTTTTAGGAACAGGGCCAAATATCTCTTGTGTACCAGATATTTTGCACCTCATACTTGTCTTTTTAACGGGCTGTATATTTGTGTTTAGAAATGTGTGCTGTTTGTCATTGTCTATCAAAGGGATAGATTTTGTATAATTTCTTATGCTGGACAATAATAAGTGAATGTGAAGAAAATAAACTATGAGTAAAATCATGGCTTACTATTGCATATATTTCTCTAAATAATGGAGAAAGGTAAAACTAGGGGAGCAATCTACTATTAATTCCTTAGGAGATAGAACTAGTCCCTGGTGGTAGGTAGTAAGGTTTATAAAATGCTGCTCTTCTTTGGAGCCATTGTTATTAATTTGAGTTCCATGAATGGGTTTCAGAGGGTCCTTGAGCATCCTGCAAGTGTTTGGAAAACTTTGACTATATACACTTTACTAAGAAAGGGCAGAAACTTTTTTATCACTCTCAAAGGAGTCAATGACCCTAAAGAATCAAAAGCATCAATATAGAAACTTGCAATCCATTTGGAAATAATTTTAGATGGCTCTTACCATCTAATTTTAGATGGAGCGAAGTAAATATTACAAGTTATTTTATTTATTTATTTATTATAATACATATTTATGGGATATTTCCAGAAGCCAACTACTATCCTAGGTGCTGGGAAGATGAAGATAAATAAGTTCATGGGAAGAGAATAGTAGAAGCATTTTCTGAGTAAAGGAACCAAGCAAAATTAGGTCAAAGATGACTCTCCTTTAAGTTTTCTGATACTAAGCTGACACTTGGTTCTTTTGAAGGGTGCTTATCACTTCTAGTATATACTTTTAATTGAGTTACCATAAGTATAAATCACTTCAATTAACATTAACTTCTATTGTGGCAGATATAATTAAGAATACATGTATGACTATTTCTGCCTTTTATAATGAACTTTCATAGTAATCACTATTGGAGCTACAGTATTAAGTATAATTACTAAGTAATCTACTAGAGCATAGAATTACTTTATAATTATATGGTATTTTCCTAAACATATAGCACATAGTTACTTTAGGGGTAAAGCACAAGAGTGACATTTAGCAATCTATTATGTACTTGATGAAGTCTTGCTCATAAATGTGAGTTAACTTCCCTAAGTTGTGGGCATTTTAAATTGCAGAATAAGACCCGTAACTCAACCTCATTTTGTAAAGGAAGACACCTTATTTTAAAACCCTAAGTCCAAAGGGGGACATTGTCTAAACACATGAATCATTTGGTTTTAGAGTCCAGAAACAAGGCAGATGGCATTAATTGTCTATATTGAAAAGTAAGTGTATGTTTAATGCACTAAAATGAGACCTTTGAGAAACAATTATATCTTAGTCTACAGCTAATTTTTTGGCAGGTAAATCTAAAAGCTTCCAATAGAAGTTTTGGAATGTGTTTTCTAAAAGGTATTTTCAGCTGAGAAAATGTATTTTCTAGCAAATGAAGAACTCACATGTAGGGAAAGAAAAGAATATCTAAGCCACACAAATGAACAAAAACTCAAGGACACAGAAAATAGTTTAGTGGTTCACAGAGGGTAAGGGGGAAGGGCAGTGAAGGAAGGTAAAAGAGGGTGAAGGGGTCAAATATATGGTGACAGAAAGATAACTGACTTCAGGTGGTGAAACACAATGCAATATATAGATGATGTATTACAGAATTGTATACTCGAAACCTATATAATTTTACTAACCAATGTCACCCCAATATACTTAATTTAAAAAAGAATTTAAAAAATCCTTGGGGGAAATAATCTTTCCCCAAGGTTTGTGACCTATTACTTAACAAATAAATCCCAAATATTATAGCATTTTATAAGGCAGGAAAAAAAATAAAGCAGATAGAAATGCTCCATTTTCAGTGACATAGAGAATTAGAAAACCAAAATTATTTAATACAGTGTATTAATTTTCTAGGGCTTCCATAATAAATTACCACAAATTTGGTGGCTCAAAACAACAGAAATTTATTCTTTAACAATCCTAGAGGCCAGAAGTCAAAATTCAAGGTGTTGGCAAGGTCGGCTCCCTTAGACTAAGCCTCTGCTAGTATTATGCCTTATTAGTAATTAGTTTATTCAACAAATATTTACTGAACACCTTTGATGTGCTAAGCACTTCTCAGCATTGTGACAGCTGTTTATTGACTGACACTCTCTGCTGTTATAAAATTATATTATTTAGTCATTTAGGTGTGGTCCATTTATATGAACTACACGTCCCTTGGAGTCAGTAACTATATCTTAATCAGCCTATATCCTAACAGCCAACAAAGAGATCATCACATAGAGACTTATTTCATAATTAATGGATGAATGAATGAGAGAATAAAATGAACACCCACATTTCTCAGGCACAAATAGGTTAGCACCAACTAATTTTGAATGAAATTTAAGTCAACCAACCTTGTCAGAAATACGTCACACACCGGTCCATGAGATTCACTGGGGACCCTAACATCCCTCCTGCTTCCAAATTCAGAGGCTTGGGTTTCATAGGTAGAGTGCATGGTGGTGGTGGTGGTGGGTGGATCTTCACAAGAAACAAGGTTCTAAAGGCACAGAGGGGTGGATGAAATAGAATATGAAGACTGTAAGGACTTGCAAAAACAGAAGTCCTGGCTAAATTGCTTACGTTAGTTTTGCTTTCTACTTTGGGTAAGAATGAAATCATAACAAGTTTAAAAGATCTGGAAATATAAAACAACCGGGAGATCATATCAAAAAGACCTTTTGAAGTCTTGGTGAAATTAATAACGAAGTTTTTCATTCTATTTAGAGTAAGAATGACACTGAAGGAAGTATAATAAATCTGTAATTAAAAACAGAGAGATTGTATCTAATAACACTTTGTTGTGTGTAGAAAATAAAGAAGGGCAATAAACATCCCTTGAGAGAGCTCCCATTATAATTAGGTGTCAGATCACAGAGTTCATGCAGGGTGAAGACCATGTTCAGATCCTGGGGAGAACAGAGGGAAGGGGAGACATTTGGAGCATTTCTTGTGCAGACTTGAGGAAAACTTGAGCCCTTTAGGTGCTTCATTAAATCCCAGAGTATACTGCTCAATCTGGAAGATGTTTACTTAAACAGTTACAGAAATGCAGTCTGATTCATTTACCTCAGTCATGCTTATGGAAAATCTTATCAGCAAGAAAATGGTTTTATAGGGAAATGATTCTGAGACCTTTTGGCTGCCCTCACATGCAAGTCATCAGACAGTATGCAAATGGAGAACAGTAATACACTCAGTAATTGCAAAATAAAACACTTTCATTCCTCCTCTTGAATAGAAAAGGTGAAACTAGAAGTGTCCCATATCCTAGACACCTTACCGGTAAAGTAAGAGTTATGTAAAGTCATCAGGAAGGCTCAGGGAAGCCTCACTGACAGAGTGCACAGGGTAAAATTTGCATCCTACAGTACTAGCCTAAGTTTCTGGAAAGAAAAAGGAAAAAAAAGGACAATAACTCTGGTGGTTGTTTTTCCTTAGGTAAGTGAATTATGGTCATGCAGATAAGTAGAAAATAAGAAGCTTTAGCAATATGCTAATAACTAGGCTGACCAGATGTCCCATTTTAAATGGGACAGAAAACAACAGTACTGTCCTATTTCAAATGGCACATATGGTCAGCCTACTGACACCTTGAATTTAGCCCAGCGAGACTAGGGCTAATCATACATATCCTTTGAAATGGGACAGTACTGTTGTTTTCTATCTCATTTAAAATGGTACGTCTGGTCAGCCTACTAATGACTGTATTTTTTGTTTGTGGTTTGGGAGATGGTTTACAATTTAAACATGGCTTATGAGTGTTTCAGGAAATCCTTCACATGAAGTTAGGATGGAAACGTGAAAGACACTTTTGGGAAGACAACATAGCGATGTGTCCTCATGGTAAGTTGGCCCACAACAAGCAAACCTTTGAGTTTACTGGGCTCTGTTTTAACCAAGAGACCAACTACATTGTGCTTAGTGGTCAGAGAAAAACAATAAAATAAAAGGATTGCCTAAGAGGAAATCTACCTCATTCAGAGATAAAATTTACATGAAATATGGTTAGAACAAGATTATTTACATTCTATAGTCATTAGGGATAAAGAGAATACTTGCAGATCTATCTTCCTAAACAACAAATTGAAAATCCTTTCTGATAAAATCTCTCTGCACTGTGATTTTCAGTTCTGTCAGATACCGTAGAAAAATGGTGCCAAGTTGTATCTATCCACTCAGTGACGGATGCGTATTCTTTGGAAATTAGATACCAATGCTTTCTTTTAACTCTATGTATATTTTTTTATTTCCTACTCATTGTATTAAGTGAATTGGAGAGATCAGAATAAAGTCCAGGATACCAATGGGTTTGAGGATATGATTTCTAAAATAATTTCTATAAAGAAAATATTTCTATCTTGAAATAAATTTGATGTTAATAGTTTAACATACACACACGAACACACACACAACAGGAAAATGGTAGTTTTGAGGATCACCGTTTTAAATGATCCACACATTTAATTGACCCCCGACTGTTTTCTTTTCAAGTCATAGTGCCACTGATGTTCAGAAATGTCAGGTATTTACTTTTCAATTTGCATTATGGCTTATACAGAAAGATAAGTGAAAGAGAGTTGAGAAATATTTACATGATTAAGCTATGATGTTGTATGTGAGGAAAATATAATGGTCCAGTTTCTTCAGTATAGAGTGATGATTCCTTTATTTTCTTTCTTTCTTTTTTTTTTTTTTAATACAATAGGAAAGAAGACACAGTGATTACTGGTGGTGACTGCAAACTCTCCTTATGAGAGACGGTCATGCCATACGAGAAAGACTCCAGTTGGACTCTGCTTCTACCTGAAGGAGAAAGTCACACTGGCTGTGTGACGACCAAAGTGGTGTGTTATCAGATAATTATGTGACTTCATAAGAAAGCTCAGGTTTAGAAAGAATAGTCATTAGCAAAGGCTAGGATGTTTAACGGGAGGACAGGCCACTGCTGCCAACAGCATGGGAGGTTTCCGACAAGTACTCTTTGGACAGAGTACTATGGTCAGAGAAAGATAATGAAGAGGCTAGAACATGCACCATCTGGTCTAACAGAAGGGAAGATGGAAAACATCAACGGGGAGTTGGAATTGTTATGGAAAGCCAGACGGTGAGGCATTGATTAAGATTATTTTGTTGATTAGGTGATATCCTGTGATTTATGTCACGGACAAGAAAACTCAAAGACTTTTTTATGAGTGTGTAAAACCAGGGGATGCTATCGAGCTACAATTGTATCTGACCCCGGGATTCAGAAAAATCTCCCCGTCAAGTCGAAGGAGAGGCCAAACTAAGGAACAGGGCTTCCTGAGAACATGAAAACTCCATGGATTTTGTAGAAAGGGGCATGGTGATCCCACTGGTTCTCAAGTGTCCACAGAGCACTGGGTAGCAGTGAAAGTAGGATGTCACAGAAAGGCTTCTTTTTTCAAAAAGGAAGTTTTTGCCTTCATGTGTGCTCTGAAATACACACAGGGGAATCAGGTCGATCATGTTAAGAAGATAGATATTCTTAGCCATAGGACTGGAAGCCATCTGGGGCGTTGCTTACTCAGAGTATAAGTGACTATGTGAGAAGGTAGATCTGAAATTTCCAAAGTTTTTTTAGGATAAGTAGAGGCATATTTTCTAAAATTAATTTCTCATGTGCAGTTTTCTTAATGTTCTCTCTCCTTTATCCCTCTTTTACCCAGTATGATTTTCAGTCCTTACCAACAGGAGTCTTTTCTTGCAATGGACTGGCATGATAATTTTCACTTCAGTCACCAGAACGAAATAACCCATCTTACTCACTCATTGACAAGGATCCCAACCCCATTCCCGCAGAATGCCTTCTTGTTTACCAAGCACTTTCACATGACTATTCCTCCCACATCAGAGCTAGCCTTTGTTATATGGTTACCATGTCCCAGGGACTAACCAAAGCATTTTATATACATTAATCTTTATTAGTTTAAATTCAAAACAGCTCTATGAAGAAGGAACTATTATTATGCCCAATTTTAAATATATTTAGGAAACTGAGGCTTTCCCTAAGGCCACCAGCTAACATGTAGCGGAGTCCAAATGTGAACTCAGTCTAATTCCCAAGTCTTCACTCTTAACCTGCCCCGTGCTGTTTACCTCAAATATCTTATACTATCTCAATTTTAAAGATGAGGAAACAAAAATTCAGAGAGAGAGAGAGGTCTTTGCTATTAAGCATTGGAATGTGGACTTGAACTCAGAACGGTGAGCTCTAAATTCAGCTCCCCTTATACAACCCCACTGCTATAAATTTGCCTGATAAGTAGTAAACATACTCTCTGAGAGAGAATGCCATGAATGTATCTTGTTTCTCCCTTCGATCTCTCATTTTTTATGAGAGGCAAGTTTCTTGATAAACCAGACCTGTCATTTCTCTCTTCACAAGAGATTTGTCACATGGAAATATTTATAAGGTGTGAACTAATCATTAGAAGGCACTTAAAACACCCATTTTCCCTCTTGATGACAGTGAATGTCAACTACTTCTTACTAACTACTACATATTTTAAATTGAGAGCTCAAGTTTGAGTATGAGCAACTGCCCCATTGCTTTGCCTAGACATTCAACCTGAGCAAGAATTATGAAGGATACTCTTATGATATGACAGGTTAAGCATCTATTTCATCAGTGAAGGGGCACATCCAGGTGTATTCATTTGCTTCTACATTTTACCCCAAACAGTTGCAAGAGGATTGCACTGCACATCAAAAGTGTTACCTTCTACAATTCATAAAGTTGCACTGAATAGAATTATCACCTTGAAATTATAGGGTAAAACTCCCTATACAAAAACAGATTAAAGACAAATTAGACTCTGGGCCAGGTCACTCTGATTGTTAATTAGTGATAATGGAAATACAATTAGCATAATGAGCTCCAATTACTGTATATGGAGAAATATGAGCATACTGCTTTCATAAATCTTGGTTCCAGAAAAAATAAAATGCATCTGGTTTAACAAAGCATGCCCTTCTCTTCTACAGAAAAGCTTCTTGGTAAATATCTTTTTTGTAAAGCTAAATCTTTCCTCTGATGGGTTGCGATTTGGGGGGAAAAAAAGCTACAGAATGGAATTGCCCCTGCCTGATAGCTGAAGAGTTCTGTATTAGCTCAGCTTCTGTTTTAAGCTTCCTAGGAAATCCAACCATCTGTTTCTCCAACAGTGGGTTAAAAACATTGGGGAGAATCACAGACCATTGCATCAAATGTGCTTATTGTCTTTGAAATGTTGGTGAGTTCCCCTTTTTGCCTTTGCTAAGCTGTGAAATTAGAAAGCCAATTAAAGTCACACAAATCTAAGCAGCTTTTTGAAAATCAGTGTAAGAGCCAATGGATGGGAAATAAGAGCTTTACAAAAAGCCATAGGAAGATGTCTGTGTGTGTGTTCATGAAGTTATTTTTAAAAGAGTTGCACTACAGGGTCTGGATATTTATTTTCACCTTGGTCTTGCACTGTTTCAGCTTTTTGTTGCAGGCACCAATGTCTCTTAACTTTCTCCGACGGTCCATCAGCGGATAGCACACTGTGCCAGTTCTCTCGTCGTCTCTTTTCGAATCTCCCTTGCTACTTTACTTGCTATGAACGTTCAACTGTTGACAGATTACATTCCAAGGCTGGTTAAAACCCAGGCCGTTGGGCCAATGAACGGTAATGAATGCGGAATGCTCAGCCCACACAGGTGACATTACCCCTTGCACCTGGGGAACTTGTCAACTTCTTGTTGTACCCTGTAAATCTGATAGATGCCATTAACCTTTTCAATGATTCCCCATGGGTCACCGCGATGGTGGATCTCAGTAGTAATTGCTAAGACAAAAATGCCCCAGCATGCCTATATTCCCTATAAGGATCTATGAAGCAGGCAAGTTGGCTACTCAAGTGTCTGTTCCCCAAATGCTCCCTTGATTTACTTTCAGCTGTCAGTCTGCACCCAGGCCACAGTGCTTCAGAATTTTCCAAACGCACACAAGTAGCAGATCTTCCAAAGTACTTGGAGCAATTCGCTCCTTTCCTTTTTCCCTGAATGAGATGTTGTTATAAAAGAAAAAGGTTATCTATCTAGATCAGAGAATCTACTAAAATAACTGAGTTCATTGAGGAGAAACTTCTCACCCTTACCTTCATGATGCACTGCACACTTTTCATCTAGACTTTGATTGTGTTTGTCATATTTTTAACCTAGTCAAGTCCCCTCAGTCTATCTGGAAGCATTTGTAAACTGGATTATTCAATGAAAGAAATGCTTGTCAGGCATCATTCCCCTTCAGCAGTTTGAGATGCGTTCTCTGAAAATGGCTTCCACACTATCATTCTCTCTTCTGGAAGCGCACGCACACATGCACACGCACGCACACACACGAATGGAATCAAAATGATCATTGACTCTCTGTCAGCCCATATTTATTATGGGAGGTATGGTAGAGCTAAAAAAGACAAGTTCTCTCCCTAGCAGTTTTGTTATTAAAGCATATATTAGATGTACACCTCTTTATAGATTTAAACAGGGAAAGGCAATGCATTGAGAAGCACATGTGGTATCTTGGAAAGAAGACTGACCTTCTGGATACTAGAAAGTGTCTCATTGACAGGCATAACAATGTGTATTTAGTAAATGCTGATAATAATGGACACTTGATAAGTAACTCCTGGCAGGGTCTTGCACAAAGCACTGAAACGCTTTCGGCCTTGTGTTACTTAAAATATGAGGGACTTTTTTCCTAGATGTTCTCTATAGTTTCTCTCAGCTCTAAAATTGTATGATTCTAAGGGCTAAACCACCACATGAGGAAATATAACATAAAAAAATGTTAAAGATGTATAAATCTATCTAAATGTAGTAGTTGCTTTTTTTTTTACTCATCTGTATGATTTAGCAGTAGAGTAAGCTGTATCTAACAGACAAGTCCCACACGTAATAGAGATTCATACCTCTGTCCAGAATTGGTAGTCCTCAAAGGGCATCCAGCCTCATAGCCTCCTCATTGTTCAGGATGACAGTTGGGACTCCAGCCATCACATCTATGTTTTGCACAGAAGAAGAAATGGCAGTTAGAGACAAGAGTGTGACCACCTACATAGTCAGTAGTTTAAGCAGCTTTCCAGGAATCCCTACACAGTGAATTCTATTTATATCTCAATGACATCAGTAGTTGTGAGAGAGACTGGAAAATTAAGTATTTTACATTGTGACCTAGAATCAATCCAGTTTCTGTTCATAAGAGAGAAAAAAAGAATGCATTCTGGATAGGCAACTTGTAGTATCTTCCAAGTAATCCTTTCTTTTTCATTTAAAATATTTTAGTGCTATGCTTCTTGGTCCTAGAAAAGATCCTCTCCAGAAAAGATCCAATACATAAAAATAACTAATTTTCATTTAGTAACCATGGCTGTGATGATGGATGATCAAGTCCCATCCAATTTGATACCTAGTCCTTAAAAATTAAGCCAGAAGCCTTCTTACACCTCATCTACCACAAATTTAAAAGTTCATTAAATTTTTTAAAATGATTTCCATTTGTAGATGACACTAAAAGTGAAAAGAGAGGCATTTTTGATGTTTTTCTAAAAACAAAGATAACAAGACAGTCATTTAAGAAAAATAAGCAAGCTCAAAATAGCTAGTCATTTTTTAAAAATTATCTGAATCTATGTAAAAACTGATTAAACAGATTTTCCCATAACTAATTTCATTGAATTAAAATACCAGAGGGATAATTTACTATCTGCTAATGTTCTTTTGGGTGACAACATTTGTTAACAAGTTTTTAATTTTTATGCATAAATGTTTTTATTGTCTATGTATGTCATACAAAAATCAAAACTCATCTCTGGATTTCTATCACGTAGTGGGCAGCCTTTCACCAGAAGACTAACTTTTGTTCCCCCAAACTTAACTAGTCATCTTCTCCTCAGAAGTACTATTTTAAAACATGAGGATTGGGGTACATATACACAATGAAATATTACTCAGCTATAAGAAAAAATAAAATACTGCCATTTGTGACAAAGTGGATGGACCTAGAGATCATCATTGCAAGTGAAATAAGCCAGACAGAAAAAACTAAGAACCACATGACTTCATTCGTATACGTAGTATAAAACTGAAAGCAACAAAGAAAAAACAAACAAACAAACAAAAAACTCATGGACACAATCAATAGTTTAATACTTATCTGGGGACAAGGGAGGAGGGGGTGGGAGGAGAGGAGAAGAGTGAGAGGGGAGGGAGGGGGTGGGAAGGGAGGGAGGGGGAGCCAAATACATGGTGATGGAAAGGGAACTCACACTGGGTGGTGAACATATAATGCAACACATAGACGATGTGCTGTAGAATTGTACACCTGGAACCTATATAATTTTTGCTGACCAATGTCACCCCAATAAGTCTAATAATAAAAAATATATATATATTTCCACTCAGATAACAACCTGCCAGTCTATTAATTCCAAATTAATTTGACTTCTTGATGGTTGACTTTTAAAGGATTCCTACTGATTTTCTCCACTTGCCATGTTTGGTTGTGTGGCAACCAAAGAACAATAAATGCAAATGGCCTCACCCAGTGGAATTATTTTATGGAGGACAGATTTTCTGGGACTCAAGGCTTTGGAGGGTTACATTGATGACATGAAATGGCACGGGAATAGATATGAATGTGACCTTTTGTATTGGCCTTTGGTGTCCCATAAATCAGTTTTCTCCCGGCTTTGAGAAGGGAAAAAGCACAAAGTGTATTTTGCAATGCAATGAAAAACTATATGTAGATTCCTGAAGCATTTGGGATGAGCTGATATAAGACATCAGTTAAAGACTTGGGTTACAAACAATGGAATCCAAACCTGGATAATGTAACCAAAAGTGAATATTTTGGAAGTATATAAGGTAGTTCATAAAGCTGAAAGCAGGGGGACCAGGGCCCCCAAACAGACAAGTCTAAGCCAAGTGAAGAGATGATGGCCGCAGGAATGATGAAACACTTCCATCCGCCACCATTATTGAATGCATATTAGATGTTTGCTTTCCTCCGCTCAACAACAGAGAATCTGATTGGCCTAGTTAGGGGATGTGTCTAGCTGTGCTGTTTGAGAAAATTTTATTATGGAGGGCTGGGCAGTGCCCTTCAAACGATAGCAAACCCAGAACTACAGACATAGAGGTGAGACAATTCCCCCAAAGGGTGCTGCTTTTGCCTTAAATAAGATAAATGGATGCCTGGTTTTCTTTAAAAAACAGGTAACAACTCTAATAACACTTCTTAGACTTTAATGTGAATAGTAGGCACCCTTTATCCAAGGTTTCACTTTCCACAGTTTCAGTTATGCAACAGTCAACTGCTGTCTGAAAATATTAGATGGGAAATTCCATATGTTTTACGTTTTGCCACTCTGAGTAGTGTGATGAAATCTCCTGGATTTTACTCCTTTCCACCCTGAACATGAATCATCCCTTTGTCCACCATATCTGCATAGTAATACCCTACCTGCCTGCTAGTCACATGTAGCTGTCTTGGTTGTCAGATCTACCATCCTAGCACTGCAATGCTTGTGTTCAAATAATTCTTCTTTTACTTACTAAGGTCCCAAAGTGCAAGAGTAGTGACACTGGAAATTCAGAAATACTAAAGCCAAGCCGTAAAGTGCTTCCTTTAAGTGGAAAGATGTATGTATAGGAAAAAAACATAGCTTTTTCAGTTACTATTCAAAATTTCAGGCCTCCACTGGGGCTCTTGGAACGTGGACCCTGCCAAAGGGCAGGCTATTTGATAGGACTCTTCCAGGGTTCGTACCAACTTGCACATTCTGCATGCCTGCCTCACTCAGGTGATGCCGCTGCCCCATGGACCACCCTTTGAGAAGTAAGAGTTTATCACAGTGAATACAAGAAAGACAGCCTCACAGTTCTTAATCTACAAATATTTCTTTTTTGTTTTAATTGAACCATAGTTACATATATTAAAATGAGTAGTAATTAGTCTAAAGTTTGATCTGTGTACACACATCCGTGTAATTAACAATTAACACCAAGCATCACTGTTGCCCTAGAAAGTTTTCACGTGTCTTTCTTTTGTCCCCCTCCCTCCAAAAGGGAACCCCTATTCTGATCTCTATTCCCATTGACTAGGCTTGCTGACTCTTGAACTTCAGATCAATCATGTAATATGGACTCCGTTGTATTCAGTTTGTGTTGCTCAACATAATGTTTAGGAGATGCATGTACTTGCAAGTACCTGTGATTCATTCCTTTGTATTGTTGAGTAGTATTTCATTCTCTGATTGTGACATAATATTTATCCTCCTTTTAATGGACATTTGGATGGTTCCCCAAATTTTGCCATTGTGAATAAAGCTGCTATGAATATCCCTGTACAAACCTTTTTTATGAACATATGTTTTTTGTTTCTTCAAAATAAATACACAGAAGTGAAATGGTTAAGTAATAAGGTATGTGTGTGTTTAACGTTTTAAGAAACTGACAAATAGCTCTCCACAGTGGTTTTGTGTTAATACTCCCACCAGCAGTGAAGGAGAGAATTCCAATTGTCCTGCATTCGGTGTTGTCATTCTTCAATTTTTAGCCATTTTAGTGCAGTGATAAATCATTGTGGTTTTAAGTTGCATTTCTCTGATGACAATCCACTTTAAGTATCTCTGCACAAACATATATTCTTTTAATATTTTGCTCAACCTCATTCCTACCTTTAAAATATAGTCTACCTCTGAATCGAGGAAAGCTTTTGTTTACAACCCGGCCACATGATAGAATTTCAGGCTGACTCTTACTCTTAGATAATGCTTACTGTTCCACAGGCTTTCCTAACAGAGAATTTTGGTTTTGCGTATCTTAGTCTGGGCTCCTGGATATGCTAACAATATTTTCTCATTAAAAATAATGCCCAGTTCTTTCTCTGATGGTATTTAAATTTGCCATCCCAGGTTCTTGTAGTCAAATATATTGATAATGTCCCATGTGTGTTCTCTGACACTTGGGTGTAATTGTGGTGAACTTTGAATTCTCATCTTAAGGTCAGTTATTAACTATTGATGGATTCTCCTTTTCTCCACTTAATGCTAAAGTATTCATACTAAGCAAGACAGATGGGAGCGGCGAAGGAGTTTTTCAATGCCATTGCTGTGTAAGCTGTCTTTTGCTTCCCTCATCTGAGAAATGCAAAGCACTTTTGTAGAGAAGATCATTTATTCAAGGTAAAGAAAAAGAAAAAAAGGAAGAAAGAAGAAAGCTCCTAAAGCCATTCTCTAATCTCCAGATTTCAAAACTCCTGTGCACTTTTCCTGGCACCGAGTTTTCTCACCATTAAAGATGAGAAAAGGGCACCTCTGACAGCAACTGGGGTTCACCCACTGTGGAACCGAGTGCGATCTGGCTGCAAGAGGGATAGCTGAGACCTCCACACCCTGGACGAGTCACCCTGACACACAACGGCACCATCTGTGCCTTTCCCAGGAGGCGGAAGAGTGCCCTCCGAGATTTATAAACACATCCACAATAAACGGGAGGCTGAAGTTTAAACTGTTATGGAGCCTTCTCGGCTGTGCCGCCGAGGTCCCGCGTGATTTAGAGAGGTGACATTTACGGCCTGCAGGCCTATTATTCAGAATGACTGTTTGTGTATAGACAATATTTTTAAATGGCTTGCTGTAGATGAAAAATTCTTATTAAGTCAGAAAAAACAGTTTAAGTAGGTAACACTCTCTCGGTTTAGTCCACTGTAAGTCTTACTGTCTTGCCGCATGGCAAGTGCTTGGGGTGGGAGGTAGGGACCCCTCACAGGCACTGGCTAAAGTGCTGTCCCCAGAGCACACGTGCTGCAGGGCTTCCGAGGGGACCACGAAACTTCCTGTATGTCTGAATTCGAACTAGTAGGCCTCTCTGCAGGTTTATCCCTTTAATGCTGGCACAATGCTGTGGCCCAACTAATAGTGTGTGTACAGTAGGAGGAGACTGAGCGTCCAGAAACTGGAGAAGTAGGTTCTTCCATTAACTCAGAGTGATCTCAGAGATGTGCCTTCACCTCCCGAAGTCTCAGTTTCCATAATTCACAAAATTTAGAAGTTGGATGTGGTGACTTCTAACACCCTTGTAAGACACGTCTGTTTTGAGCTGCTTATTTTTAGGGAAGAGTGCCCGTCAGCCCCTAGCACCCATTCCGCTGTCTTCACTGTTTCCCATTTAAATCCCCCCCAATCGTCCTGAGAAACAGAGCACTATTGTGCCATTTTATTTTATTTTTTTAATGGGAAAACTGAGGCTCAGAAATAGGCCAACCAGACATACCATTTTAAATGGGACAGAAAACAACAGTGCCTTCCCATTTCAAACGGTACGTACGGGCAGCCTACTGACACCTTGAATCAAGCGCAGTGAGACTAGGCTGACCGCACGTACCGTTTGAATCGGGACAGGACCGTTGTTTTCTGTCCCGTGTAAAACAGTACATCTGGTCAGCCTAGTCAGAAAGATTAGGTCCTTTCTGTCCCAGATCCCATGGCTAGAAGGAAACTGAGCCACACATTTTATAGTGAGTCTTAAGACTCTGTCTCATTTCTTATACTTCTGCCTCCCCTAAGCACTTTGGAAATGGCTCCCAACAGTTCAGGAGAAGACACCTTCTGAACTCTAGATGTGAAAAGAAAGCCATAAAAGAGCAGACGTAGTCCGTTCTTAGGGGGCCTATAATCTTTTAGAAGAGACAACACACCTCTCCCTCATTGAATGCTACCCATCTTTAAAGTCCAAACTCATCATTCTGTTTCCCCTGGAAGACTGCCTTGTCCTACCCTAATTCCAGCATCGGGGACCCTCCCTTCTGTAGTGCTGATTGAAGTCCGTTTTCCAGGTGGCTGCAATGACGTGCTCTTTGCTCTTCCCTTTACTGTAGTATTTGTGGATGCTATTTCTTCTAGTTCTTTCGCAAGCTCCGTGTGAGCAAGGCCTGTGAACACAGACTCATTCACAGGGAGAAACAAGCTAATGATGCCTTTTGTCAACCGACCAAGACCCCTGCGCCACTCTGCACAATAGTGGTACCAAGACAGACGTCACACTGCTCTGCTTCTGGCAACTATAACCCAGCTAGGAGCTATGACGCCACAGCCTTTTCCACCTAGTAAAGCTGCTCCATCACTAGCTTTCCACCTCCATTATTTTTCATAAAAATACTTATTACTGTAAGAACTCGAACATTCCTTTATCTTTCTTTCTGTCTACTCGAATGTAAACTCCATGAGGGCAGAGTCTTACCTGACTTGTTCATTACTGTATCTTCACATCAAGAACAATACATGTTGTAGGTGCTCAAATATCAAAGGAACAAATGAAAGAGTGAATGAATGAATGAATGCATTTCAGCCTTTGTGACCACAGCCCATGACCTCAAATTTCCCTCTATCCTCATTCCTTATATTTTTCATATCAAGCACTTCATATTCTGGAAATTTAAACACTAATGAACTACTATACTTGCCATTTAGAATTGTTTTTGTTTTAAATTATTTTAAAAAAGTAACTTGGAGTAAATTACTTTAAGAAGGAAAAAATAACCTTTGGGATGCCACTATGTATATCCACGATCATTATTCTGGTGAAAAATATAAGTGATATAGTTTGTTTGGGGTAAATCCTTTGCTTGTTCCTTCACAATCTCTCCGTAAACTATTTACTGAAGTTACTTCCTACAAAATGATAGAATTTTCTCTGTTAGTGATATAATTAAACTTTGTGATGTCACAATTAACATTTAAACCTAACATTAGCTGATATAATAATAAGAGCATACTGTAGAACATGGATGATAAAGTCAAATATGCAGACTTAAATCTGTTTTTTTTTTCTGCTGAATAGTTTCTGGAACTTTGGACAGAAATTTTTATCTCTCCATGCCTCAGTTTCTTCATATGCAAAATATTATGCTATAATAGTAGTATCTTTATCATGGGGTTGTTGTAAGATTAACTGAGATGATCCTCTTATTTACTGGCACAGAAAGAACCCAGTAAATGTTGGACTTTACTATTACTATGTGGTGTTAAAAAAGTACAGCACACAATTTAAATGCAAATAGTAATTATACTATAGTGCTCTGCATTTTTATTGTATTCTCCTAGAATGCCTGATTGCTTGTGCTAATTTAGCAGTAACAATGTTCAAAACATATGCTTGTTCTTCTAAGAATTAACAATAGACAGACAAGATTATTTGTAGACTTCGGTCTCTTTGGATCATTGTAATAAGTTTTCCCATATGTAGGAAGCACTATGAATTTCTACAGCTGATTAAAAATATAATTTTCTGAAGAGTCATGGTAAATCTCTTTTCCACAGACACCTTTTAATAAAAAACATAAATTATAAACCTGCTGTTATGCAAACAATATTGGCACAACAAGAAAATGATTAACATGCAGACAGGGTAGGTCAAAAAGGCTATAAAAGGACTAATGCACATTGTTGGATGTATATTAAAACAACTGGTCAGAGTTTAGGTAGCGTTTTAATTTTTGGTGTCCACCTACTTACGGCCCATTCAAATCTTACCAGAAACAAACAGTATCTTTATTTTGAAAGTAAGCATTTAGTAGAAACCACTAGAGCATGTTAAATCAGTCTCCGGCCACTATTTTATAACAAGTGTTTCAAAATAAAGACAAGAGCAGCTCTGTTTTCAATTTATGGGATAAAGTAACAGCTATTTTCTTCCAATTTTTACTTGATGTTTCTCAGATGCGGAACACCTTTAGTGATGCTTTGATTTCTCTCTCTGGCTACCCTATGTTACTCCTCATTTTTCGAGTCACTCTGGTCTTGTGAACAGCAATTTTCATTGCAAAGTTGAAAAAAGACATTAAACGAGAATTTCATTTGATCAAACTTCACGAATGCCTGTTTGGGTATTTTGAACAAGTTATAAACTCAAGTGGAACACTCCATTTGGCAGCAACATGATGAGGTCTTGTCTCCACTTGCTGGTGTGAAATGACACCCATATAACTCGAGTTTCCTGATGCCTCACGAGGCTATGAGAACAAATGGAGTCATCATAAATAGAGACATGTTAACAATAATAAACCACATTTCATACTGGGTCTTGCCACCACTTTTATGAAGGCACACCTTCTTCAAAGTCTCTGCCACAAAATTTTGAGAAACCCTAGAGGGTATCTCATATCTGTTCCCAAACAAACATGGTCAATCTATCTCCAGACAGTGCTACTGTTTATAGTTTATACACTCTTCTCTCGCAGGGACCAAACCTGAATAGGTAGGGCTAAATGGTGAGCATATGCAAACACTATATCCTGTTTAGAATTGGTCCTCACCTCTGATGTTTAAAACTAAACTGGATGGCCTGCCTTGCCTGAATTGACTTTCAAGAGGCTGCTCAGTTCCTTTTTGCTCTTATAAAATTGACTTGCCATGTCAATTTTCCAGAAATATATAGTCATTATTGATTTTCCACGCAAACTTCTGATAAAATTATTGCTATACTTGGAAATATGAGGGCTGTCTGGAAAAAATCCAGCCATTGTCTATATAATGAGAATGGTTACATGGCTGGGTATTTTTTGGACAGCCCTCGTACATACTTTTTATTATTACGTTAATAGCTTATACCTAACTACTAATAAAATAAAATTTAACACTTAGTAAATGTATTGTATTGGTCAGCTAATTCCATAATGATGCTAGGTAACAAATCATCCCAAACTCAGTAAATTGCAACAAGAATTATTTATTTTCATTCATGCATCTACAGTTGGGTTGGCATGGGGGTGAAAGTGGTTTTCTGAATGAGCCAGTCTATACTCAGCTGGGCATGGCTCAAAATTATAGATTAGGTTCAAATATTCTCCATATGTGTCTCATATTTCTTGGACCAGTGAACTACCCAAGGCATTATTTTCTCATGGTGATGACAGAAGCCCAAGAGAGAAAAGTGAACTATGTAAGCACATTTCAAGCCTCTGCCTGTGTTATGTTTGCTAATATCCTATAGGCAAGACACACGCACACACACGTATATACTTATATAGTCATGTTCAAGGTTAGCAGGTAGAGAGTGTGCTCTGTCTTTGGGAAACTGTATAGTTTCATAGCAGAGAATGTGGATGTAGAAATGGTGAAGAACTGTGAACCATAATTCAATCTACCATACATATGTGTTAATGACCTAAGTTAATTTAATGATGTAATCCATATTCTTACAACTTATATGGCACAAATGTTCAAAATGCACTATAGAACTAGTTTTGTTTCTTTCAAACAAATCAGTGATCATTCACTGAGCATCTCTTTCATATAATGCACTAATTAAAAGGTAAAGGTAAACATTGTGAATAGAGTACCTAGTGTCTGAGAGGGTAATGGTGGTAATGGATGGGATCTCATGCTGAGTGGGTCAAGACTTAGTATGATTGCCCAATGTGCCCATGAGACCTGCACTGGCCAGGGGTCTACTTATTTTCTTTTAACCTTTGTTGTTTATTTTAAATCACCAAAGCAATACATATTTCATTTAGAAAATTAGAAAGTGTATCTGTGCATAAAGAAGAAAATAAATTACACTTATACTTTTATCACCCATAAGTAACCATTATTTTCTCTCATTGAAGAGAAGGAAAGATAGGTAAAAATCATGTAGATACTAGATTGACTGATTAAACTTAAAGGAGTGTTTTACTTAATATATCAAGGACATATTCAATGTCAGCAAATACTCATCTTTATGCATATAATTAATGCTGCTTACTATTGTTATATTAATATAGAGTATTTTATTTTACTAATCTATTGATAAAAGCTAAATTCCACATTTTTGTTATTATAAACAAAGTTGTTTTGTATAGGTTATAGTCATACATTTCTGAACACTTGAGGAAACATTTCCTTTGGATAATGCTATAAGTAAAATCACTTGTGCAAAAGACCTGTATGGTTTTCAGGTTTGATGCAGACAGCAAGATTGCATACACAATAGTTTGTGCAATATACACTCACACCAGTAGTGCATGAAGCTATCTCTTCCTTTCCTCTAGCTTACCTGTAAGCTTTTTAGTTTCTTAAAAATAAACAAAAATCCTCATCTAAGGTCTGGGTAAACTCAAGGGAATTTTCTAGTTACCAAAAAAGCAGAGAAAAAAATACAAGAATTACCATTAGAGTTCTTTAATAAGGAAAAGTTGATTTTTCAAGATATTGTGAAACAAAAATGTAAGGGCTATAGAGTTAGGTTCCAAATTGGGAGAAACAGTTAAAAGGGAACAGAGACCTGAATATGTGCCAAGCAAGGGAAATAAAGGGACTTTCCAATTAGACAAGCAAGACAAATCTTCAGAGTAGAGGGAGGACCATGGGACCCCAAATTCAAAACACAACAGAAAAGGCAGGAGCCAAGGCAAAAGACTTGCTAGGATTGGTCACTAAGATACGTGAAGTGGGGAAAGCTGGGAGGCCAATTTTATCAGATAGAAGAATGACTATACACAAAGAAACATGAATATGTGTGCCAAGTTGAGTCCTGCCTTCTAAAAGCTTTAGGGCTTACAGACAGAAAAAACAAAGAACTGTATGACTTCACTCATATGCGGAATATAAAAACTGTAAGCAACAAAGAAAATAGAAATGAACAAACAAACAAATAACCCATGGACACAATCAATAGTTTAATGTTATTTGGGGACAAGTGGGTTAGGGAGGGGAGAAAGAAGAGGGGGTGGGAGAGGAGGGGGGGAAGCTAAATATAAGGTGATGGAAAGGGAAGTCACAATAGATGGTGAAATTATTATACAACAAATTGACAATGCACTGTGGAATTGTATGCCTGAAAGCTATGTAATTCTTGCTAACAGATGTCACCTGAAAAAGTCTATCAATAAAAGTGAATTAAAATAATAATAATAATAAAATAAAAGCTTTAGGGCTTAGGCCAACGTCAGATGTGAAAAGACATTTAGTCATCAAACTATGCAAATGGGAGTGGGTTTACAGTAAAAAGCATGATTGACAAGGCTTGTAGGGCAATTTTATGGATGTGACACTGAGGCAACTAGTTGATTCAATTAATAAGAAAAGAGATCTAAATTGGGTTTTACCCTATATTTTACAGGTTGGCAACAAATACAAGTTAATAATCAGTTCACAGTCCACCTATATCAGCAGTCTGACTTTCTAAGGTGGTAAAAGGATTAAGTCAGTATCTTATCAGTTTTAAAAGCCATTGTGACAATCATAAGGCTGGTCTGTGGTGGTCTGGATGTGGCTGGAAGAATATTCTAAAGCCAATATCTGGCAAATAAAGTGGAACCCCACTTATGTCCCCCCAGTAAATTAGCCATCAAAAAAATGCTTTTATGTAAATGCTAGAATGACAGCCATAACATCTCAGAAAAGTGCCTAAAATTAGGGCACTCTTCTAAACTGAGAATGTGTTCACTTATATGGGATCAAAGATGAAGAAGCTCTTTTCTAAAACTTGGCTTTGAAGGCCCAGAACTCAAATTTTCAGGGCTCCTGACTATCTAAAGATGCTAGTATAATTAATTCCACTTGCATAGTATTATTTACTAACTTCTGTACCCGGTGAGGTCTAGAGAGCAGGTGGTAGAACACCCATTATGATGGATCAGCCTGTTGTCAATCATAGACAGGAACTGGTCAAGATCACTTAGAATGCATGGTGATGACAGGCTATAGTTGCCATGTCCTTACTACCAGTGCAGGGGTTTTTCTCTCTACCCATAGATAAGCATACCTCAAATGTGTTGCTCAGAGAATTTCATATGCTGAACAATTTGAATTTCCACTTAACCTCCCAAATCATGTGGCTTTCTTTCTTAATGTTGGCATTTTTTCCCTCAAAAAGTCAGTTTCTAATATGTCTGCTTCTTGTTTTAGATGTGAAGTCTAATGAGTCCATTAGACTCTTGGATGATCAAACTGATGAAACAGATGATCAGATCTCATCCTCCCGTCTTGTGTTGCCGATGATGTACGAAACTGAGTTTAGACGGTAAGATTCCTGGGTTCTTTGCTCCATGAGAGAAGGGGCTAGATTTGTTGTGTTCACTTTTCTCCCTTGAGTCCTTGCTGGATGTCTAACAGGAAGGAAGCACTCAATGAATATCGGTTGAATGAAAAAATGAGCGCTGTATATACAATCTTCAGAGCATGTATTCTTGTTATTGAGGTCTTTCTCCAGAAAGTGAAATATGAAGTAAAACAAAGGAACAAAGAAAAAGAGAAAGGAAGAAGGAAGAGGAAAAAAGGCAAGGGGGAGGGAAAGGAGGGAGAAAAAGAGAGGGAAGGAAGGGGAATGGGAAGAAGAAATAGGGAAGGGAGGAAAAAGTGAGAAAGAAAAAGCAAGGAAAGAGGAAATTTAAAAGATACTGCAGAGTTTCAAGTGTTGGTTTGACTTAGAAGAGGCTCACATTCATTCAATCAATATTAGTATCCACTGAAGCTTCAAATTACGTTAATCAACTCTCTTGTCCCTGTTTTCATCTCTATCTCTTCCTTGTTCTCTGAGGACAGAATAAGAGGTTCCCAGTTTGTTTCCTGCTGCAGAACCCTCAGGCCTTGGTGGTGCATCAGCCAAGTGACCTCAGAGTTGCTGAAATCTCACCAATGTCACAGCTGCAGGTTCCACGGGGACTGATGGCTGTGGACAGACCTCTAGGGTGAGTTTTCCCTTCGTACTCACTTTGCTGGCCATCTACGTGGTTTCTGACTGGTTTGGCATGTTGCTAGTTAAAATTCACTCTTTTAAAACCGAGGATCCACTTAACTCCTCTCCTGTGAACTTTCATCATTCATTATTAACAATGAGAGCCAAAGTGCATGAAACAAGTTCAGCCCTATCTGTTTCTGGCATGAAAGTGATGTCTTGGCATATTAGTGGGACACAGCTCTATCTCACATGAAATGACGCCTGGGCCACAACAAAGGCTCTGTCCCTCAGCGCCTAATAGGATCACCTACTTCAAATGTGAAACTTCCTTCTTTGAAATATTTGTTGAGATTTCATAAATGTATGAAGATTCTCAAACTCAAACAAAACCTTCTATGCT
Organism: Lyroderma lyra; assembly: GCA_004026885.1. NCBI lineage: Eukaryota > Metazoa > Chordata > Mammalia > Chiroptera > Megadermatidae > Lyroderma > Lyroderma lyra. The sequence goes on from PVJL010005489.1 coordinate 78,127, forward strand.
TCGGTGCAAGCTCCGACTCTAAAGAGCTTTCCATTCTATAAACCGGTTATTGGATCTGGGTCCCAAGCCTAGGCAGATGAGGGGTGTGTGGGGCGCCGGAGGAGAAGGAGCTTGCTTTCCACTTTCTCTTTCTGATACGAAAGAAAAGTCATCTGGTTTTGACTGCAGAAAATGAATCATATTAAGCATTTTAAAAGCACTATTCTTTTTTCAAGACCTAATTTCAGACCGATTAACACTTTAATATGAAACAGAAGCACATCATTTCATTAGGAGACAAAATAAGGCCTCTCAGCTACCATATGTTGTCTCCTCTTTTGAAAAAAACTTGAAACCTTAGACTGTAGCTTGAACTGCAAGAGGGAATGTAAATTTGGCACCATCACCTGCGCCAGGTGAGCAGACTCCACATTAAAGAGCTACCCAACCATCAGTCTCTCTTTTGGTCATGCTCACATTCACTCTGTTCAGTAATAGAGGACCTGGCCATTTCCCTGGAAGGCTGATGGGAAAATATTATTTTGCGAAGACAGACATCAAAAGGATCTTTCAATATGTTCTTTTTAAGAATGTCTATGCTGACACAGAGACCAAAGAGACATTTCGTACCCCTGATTTCACAGATTATTTATTAAATACATGAAACAAAATCATAGCTGTCCATTTTCAATATTTAAATTTTTTTAATGATAATGCCTCTAAAATGCACAGAACATGAATGCAGGAGTTGGTATGATAGGAGAGAGTCTTATTGCACATAATTAACAGACACATAATGTCTGGTAACTAGTAATTTCCTTCTAGCTGAGTAAGGAAATAATTTAATCATGTTGATCAAATGAATCCCAGGAGCCCAGTGTAACATTACGCCTAAAAAAAAAAAAAAAAAAAAAAAAAAGAAAGAAAGAAAGAAAGAAAGAAATCTACATTAACTGATAAAAGACTACTTGGTTAAAAAAAAATAACAATAACATGGTTTCCTACCTTGTTAAGGTATCCTTAATAGTATTTAAAATGCAAGTCTGATTTTAGTAATTGGCTTACTCTGACATTTCAGGAAAATTATTTTCCAACACTGGCAGAGTCTACAAATAGTGGCATCGTACACTTTTCTAGGACCGACTAAACACTAAGTGTTGCAAGATGCATGTTTCCCACCCCAATGAAAACAGTTCCCCCACCCTTGTGTAGGGGGGTGTGAGGAGGGGTGCATGGCAGGGGGGTGGTTAGACCACACACCGATTTTCTTTTCTTAAGCATCTCGTTCTTAGAATAGCATCCTGTATTCCACAACCAGATATGAACCCCCATTGCTCTTTTGTAAATTCCAGCTTAATATTCAAAACAGGGCAGGGGGAGGTTTTCATTTCAATCGTTCCCCCAAACAAATTTCTCTTCACTAGAGTCCATCCTACTCTTGATAGACTGGTGTTGCCTTTGCAATCTTTCATGGCCTTTCCCATTGTTCCTCTGAACTCCTTGGAAAAGGCAGTGAGCCACTTTCCTGCTGTCTGAAGTCAGCTCTCTGTAATGAGGTGATATAATTTAACACTTACCGTAATACATTTTATCCATCTATTGTTTGCTAAATAATTCCTGCAATAACACTTTTATTCTTTCCATAATTCTTCAGGGCCATGCCGGAGGAATAATATTTTTACTGCAGTGATTGATGACACAGGCCCGGGTGCTGCAAAGCCCCCATGAACGGAGGTTATTGATAAGCATCAGGAAGATTGGAAGAAGCGGAGGGGGCAGGGAACGTGTCTGGAGGCCTGTGCTGTGGGGAACGAGCATCAGGGATCAGAGGGTTAATACCATTTTATGAGGTTGTAAAAATCTACCCCAAGATTCTTGTGTTAGCAATATTCTTTGTGTAAGATGTATGTTATTAAAACAAGTAGCAGCATTGGAATTAAAGTGACAGTATGATGGATGACTACTGAAGGGGAATCGGAGCCGGTGCAGCATTTTGGGCTAGATGTGGGAATTCTGCCTCAGAGGCGAGGAGCTTGGCAGACACATTGATTCCGGGCTGACGCGTGTTCATAAATATGCCCCCAGAGAGGTGTGGCCTAGCAGAATTTACAAAATTATGTTCATGAATTATTTAACATTTATTTATGGATGCTATATTTAAACAGTATTTGCCAAGGCGAATGGACCATAGCTTGCAGAGTGATCTTTAGATAATGCAAATTCTGCACAAGGCAGAGGTGGCTGGTGGCTTGCCCAGTGATGCTAAGCCTATCAAAATGCTATTAGAGGAGATGAGTCCAGTGACGACAGAGCTGTCCCTTCTGAGACTCGAGGTGTTTCCCTGATGCAGCTGAGGTTTCGAAAAACCTTGAGTAAGAGGAGAGGTCCAGGAGGACTTTCCCTCTATAAGAATTCAGTTAACATCAAAGGACATGATTATGTTCGTACTGATTCAAATTTAACACAATAATGAGCTTTGCCATTTACAGCAATGCCTTTAAGAGTTGTATAAGGCAATGCCACCTGTGTGAGATTGAAAAGAAGACCAGAAAAAATTTATAAATTGCTATGACCTACACATCTCTGTAATCTTGTTGAGGGTCACATTTAAACATATGAAGAAGTTAAAGTGATGATTGATACATTTATAATTTGAGTGCCATGTAATTTGGCATGGTGGGTATGGCAGAGATCTGAGCACTCACTCACTGTTCTATTTGCTCCCACAATTTTCCATCGTCCTTGCCATTAAGTGGGCCTTGTGGCTAGTTCTTGCCATTGAAAAGTAAATGGAAGTACCAATATGTCACTTCTGTAACCAAAGCATTACAGGTTTTTTGTTGCCTTTCTTCTGACATGGTGATGAAGAGAACACATATTTCAGAAATTTCAGCTACAAGACAGTAGAGTCCCCAACAGCTCAGATAAATACTACCTCATCTAGTAATTGTTCATCTTTCTGGAGCTGAGCCCCAACAACCTGCTCGGGATGAGTAAATGATTGAGAAATTACGTTTGGGTTGGGTTAAGCCATTGCGTTATGGGGGTTGCTTGTTGCACCAGTGTAACAAAGATAGTCTTGATGAATGTACTAGGTCAGTGGGACTCAAGCCACCTGACTTGATGACATGAGATGCTTGTGTCAGAATATAAATCAACACACTTCTCATTTCCAGAAAGTCTTACCATGAAAAAGAGGGCAGCTAAACTAAACAGTGTGCGTGGTGACATAGTTGATTTGTTTTCTGACACAAGCTTCTTAACTACCCACACCTGATAAGGAATAGTTCCCAGCCATACTCTGCAGCACTATGGACAATGGCATGTATGCTCAGGTAGTGCCATATCTTAATGCTTTGCATGGGTGACTGATATGTTTTAATACTTCTTTTGCCTCTCATTAGGTCCAAACCTTTCCATTCAGGGTGAGACTCACATAGAGAACAAAAAGTAATCTTAAATAGACAAGAAAAAATTTTTTTCAGGAGACTGCCCTTATGATTTTGTCTTCCTGCTGATTTGAAACCTCACCCCGAAAGGAACAGAGCTGGTCTTAACCATTTCTGTTGTTCTTATAGGATCATCAGTATTTTCCTTCTGTACTAAATCACTGTACATGTAATAATAACCTGACCAATGCTGTAATTTCCAAGCATGCTCTGTAGTCAGTGTTGTTATTGGAAGAGTACTGTCTCTCTTCGCAGGTGCTGAGAACAAATGCTATCTTTTTCTAAATTCTTCCCTTTGTCCTCTGCAGTCAGATGCCTCTCCCTTTGCTGTGCTCTTAAACTCCTTATATTTCTATTCATTGTTTGTCACCAGCCATTATGTTCATAATTATTTATCTAACACACTAAATTGTTAGCTCCTCAAGGGCCCAAACTATGAAAGACAGAGAAATCTAGCAGAGTAAATGTTTAATTTTGATGTCCCACACACTTGAGATCTCCAGGACTCATTTGTTTCAGGCTCTTACAGTTCACTTTTCTGAGTTTTATTTCTTTTTATGTAAAATTGCTATAGTTTCACCTTATTTGGTTCTAGTGAAAATTGGCAGAGATAATATATTATAAATGCTGGCGCATAATAAGGTACCTGGAACGTAGTAATTACAAAATAATGGTTCATTTGCTGTCCTTATTCATTCTCCCCCATTTCCCCCCATTTTCTAGTTTGTGTAATATTGGTGAATACATGTAGTACTTACTGTAGGCCAGACACTATTCTTAACACTTTATAAGAGTCTATTTATCTATTTGTAATAGGTAGATATAATTTTTATTTAACAAACACTTACCTAGCACTTGCTACCTGTCAGACAGAGTGCTAAGTGCCTAAAATTTATTATTCAGTTTAATCTATAGAACAGAGCCATGAGGTTAGTAGTGTCATTAACATTCCCAGGTTTCAGAGGAGAAAACTGAGACATAGAGAGGTTAAATATATTGTTGAAGATTATATACTAACATCTGAGATTTAAACATTACCAGTCTGGTTACTGTCTGGTTATATATAATGTGGTATGGTGCATGATAAAATAGGTTGTAAGTAAATAACTCTCATACCTTTATGAGTTTTCATTACTTTTAGATAAGTAATACCCCATCTAGAAATTGTTTGGCTCAGAACTGAGACTTCTTTGTATTGACCACTTGACTCAGTAGATCAGCTTTAAGCTATAATAGTCTAGCTCTGTGGTAGATAGCAGGAGTCAACCAGAGAAAACTAGTATGTACTAGTCATTATCCAAGAATAATATGACACCTGCACAAAGATGAGGAAAAAGAGAGTTAACATGTGCTTTTAAAACTATCTTCATTAGTGTATCATATTGCTGTTCACATTCATATAGTTCTTCCTGAAGATTTTGCTTTCACATACAGTTCTTTGAATATCCCACCAATCCTACCAGACTCAACTCTGTGTGTGTGGATGTGTGTGAATAAAATAGAATTGTCTACTTCATAGGATATAACCATGGGAATCATAAAACTAAGAGAACATTTTCACAATTAAGTACAGCACTAGCCTTGCAAATGAATTCAGATGGGGACCCGTCCCAGGTCTCCATGATGTCATGAACCACCAAAGAATGTTCCTACAATACAGAACACATTCCAATATCCACAGAACAAAAGTGAGCACATACTAAGAACCCGAAGAACTGAATTTTCAGTTAAACCCTTAGTGGAATCAGATAAATGTCCCGTATCATCTCCTTCTTCCCTTTCTTCCCTCGGGCAAGAATGTAAGACCCTGGCATAAACCTTATCTTGTCATCATCTCGAAGTGTATACTGTCCTTCTACTCATGCTGTATTTCACACACTTCTCTACTGTGAGCAAAAATGGTTCACATTCCAGAGAAATGCTATTTTGGTGTTATCAGCGTCCATCAGAGTTGTTGTTTAGCTCCAGTAAGACCAGGAGAATTAGGAGAGCCCTTCCTCAAGTTAATACTATTCCTTTTGGTTTAGGGCAAATATTAATCGTGTCTGATTTCTTACAAATGAAAAAAAAAAAAATCCCCTGTGGCATGGCATGCATTTTTTTCTACCCTGGGGTCTTTCTCCTTAGTTTTGGAATTTATGTATTTCAAAGAGATGCTAGCAGGGTTGATGTTTTAAGAGGTCACATTTCTCCCCTAAACCAAAGTCTGGTGGAAAAAAAGAAACAACTGTCTGATAAGGATACTGCCTTTCATTCCTCTCACCAAGGTCTAATGATCCTTGAATGACAAGCTTTAGATACATTCCCACGTGATGAACTGTCTGTCATTCTCTTTATATATTTTCCAGTAAGTCATGCCTTTGGCAAAAGTGAGGGGCAGACAGGAAGCAAAGAGCCAGAGCCACTATCCCAAGACCTGCCTTCAACAAGTTAAGCAAAGGCTCATTCTGAAATTGAGGTGCTCTTGGTCAACAATTCATCCTAACCCATTTTCAGCCATCACCAACCTGGGCTTTCTCTTCCCATAGAAGATTCACTGCATCCCTGAGGCTAACATCTTATTTGTTTATATGCTTTATTCTGTCCGTTTTTTGTAAGACTAAAAATTGTTTAATAAAGCTAGTGTGGAAGGTAGAAACAAGACTCAAAATTACCACTCAGTTAAAAACTAATTCGGGGGAGTTCCCTGATGGTGTAGTGGCTTAAGGCTTCAGCGCTGGCGCTGTCAGCGCTGCGGCCTGGGTTCGATTCCCAGCCAGGGAGCTGCCCACATACCAAAAAGCAAAAAAACAAAAACAAAACAAAACAAAAAACTAATTTGGAAGGCATGCGAGAGAACCGAAAGGCTTGAGTTCACTTGGGACCAGCAACAGATTATGACTAAGGGAAGTAACTTGGGGAAGAAAGAAAGAGTTGGACAGGTTCTCATCTTGGATAGGTTGGGTCTCTTTGACTCCAAGCAGTAAGTTATAAGAAATCATGCTTACTTTTAAGAAGCGCTTTATTTAAAATTTTGAAAACATAAATGTTTCCCAAGTGTAGGGTGACAGAGAAAGGGGACATGGCTGGATAGAGGGTTAAACTGTGCAAAAACTAGCAATAGGTCCATGTCTAAAATTTGCAGAGCCTGGGGCAATTGTCTAAATGGAGGACCATATATTTTATGACTAAATATTTAAAGGATCTAAATCAAGTTAACAGACTGTTAAATAAGCCACCTTTCCTTCTCCAACCTTGACTTATGTTCATTTACAACAACGAAATAAAAAGATATAAAGCTAATGTTTTTATATCATTGAAAGCTGGCAAAATATAAAAGACTAGTATATTCAATTATTGCACATGTCTGGGTATTCTGTGATGGGCCAATGATGTTGGATGAGTAATAATACTAAGACATAAATGATTTCATAAATTATATATTTTCTATAAAATGTATTTCTTACTTACATTTCAGCAAAATCACTAATTACATTACTTGCTATAATCAAAATTTTGCATGATTTATGTACTACTGACAATAATGCCAAATTTGACAACCTTTCTTAACTCATTGCAGTTATTAAAGACTTTTATTAATTTCAGTTTTAGAAATTTCACTCTGCTTTGGCAGCAGCATCTTGAATTGCCAATAAAAATTTTAAATCAACACTTATATTTAGAAATTAAATAAGAATGTTTTACTGCACATATTTGAATATTTAAATGATTGCTTATGATACATTATCATTATCAAAAATTATAAATTATTTTAGCTTTGCTTACACATTAACATTTATATTGCAATTATCATCACCTCTTTAAAACATCTAAATTTATACACTAATAGAATTAGTATTATGTTTTATGCATGTTACATGTAGGTGCACATGCGTGCACAGGCACACACACACATTTAAGAAAGTTATGAATTGTTTGAAGAATTTGACAAGATAATAAATGAGTTTACACTCAAATCTCTTTGGTTGCTTAAAAGTGACTGCCCTTCTGTCTCTGAAGTCAGCAAGACTTCAAACCTTAGAATTTAGATGTAGCTGTCTTTTGTTTGGAAGATAGAGATTTGATGAAGCATTTTTCCTGCTGAGGCTTCAGCGGGGGTAGTTAGAACGGTTTATGTTTAGAGCCAATATCAGGCATCAACTCCTGAGTGTCAGAATGCCCAAGAGTTTTCAGACTTAGTTCATATGTGTGTGTTTGTGACCTGTGGGTCTCTCTACACTGTGGAACTCAGAGGAAGGCCCTGTCCCAAGGTCTAAGCACACTAGCTAAGAAGGTTTGGCCCTCCTCACATCTCATTTTTCAGCTGTCACTGTTGCCTTATCTTTCATTCTCTAAATCTTTATTTCTATTAATTCTCCTCTTCATGATACACTTCCTTCCTTCTCTCCATCGATCTTTCTTTTCTTCCTTTTTTGTCCTTCCCCTTTTCCTTCCATTTTTTTCATTGCAATTTCTCTTTCTAAAATAAATTTTCTGAAGTGCATAGGGTACTATTTCTTAAAAGTTGTGTGTGTGGGGTATATAAAAATCCCAAAGGGAATGTAAAAAAATCAAAGTATTCCCTCCCTTTACACTTCTTCAATATACATCTTTCCTATAGAAAATCACTACTGAGAGCTTAATTTTTATATTTCTGGGCCACTTTCTATACATATAATAAGTGTGTAATTTTTTAAATAAATGTAAATAATCAAATACATATTGTTTTAAAACTTGTTTGTTTTACACTCAACAATAAATAATGAATCTCTTTTCATGGGAGTATATAAGAGGTTAAACAATTCATTTTGTGAACTGATCCTAGAAAATGTGCTGCAGATCTCGTTGCTGAGTATCACTATGGTCACCTTTGAAGTACTCCCCTTGGGAGGCTATGTACCAATGCCAGTGCCTAGTTCACACTTCAAAGCCATTTTAGAACTCTTTTTCTGGAATGGTTTCAGAGGTCTTGTTGAATTTTGCCACACAATATGAAACCTTACCAAGTTGTTTGTACAGTGCTGCCAACGTAAGTGCATGGTGGTAAGTTTGCAAACTTAATTGTGAAATTTAGGGGATGATGACAGCTCTGATGGCCACTCCAGAAAAAGAGTTCCAAAATTGCTTTGAAGAGTGGACTAGGCACTGGTGTCAGTGCATAGCTTACCAAGGGGAGTACTTTGAAGTACCATAGTGATATTCAGCAATGAGGTATGTAGCGCTTTTTCTAGGATGAGTTCACAAAATGAATTGTCTAACCTCATAAACTTTTAATGTGTACATAGAATTTCATATTGTGAATGTACCATTTATTTAAACATTTCTAGGAGTTGCAAACATAGGGTTTTTTCCAATTTGAGGTATTATTAAAGACAATGTAATAAATATACTTGTGCGTTAATCTTTATGAACTTGTGTATATAAAGATGTATGACTAGAGTTGGAGCATGTAATTAAAAGAATAATTTAAAATTTGATAGATCTACAAAATATCCTTCCAGAACTCTTTTATACTCCTACTACCAATGTATGAGGTTTTTTCCCTCTGTCCTTTTTCTAATACTAATTGTTACAAATCTCATTTAAATTTTATTTTCATCATGTTTGCAGACTAAAAATAAAAAAGAGAGATAGTCTGTTGTCTCAATGTGTATTTTTGTGATTCTCTAATAAAACTTAACATATTTTCCTGTTTGTCATTTATTTATAAAAAACTCCTAAAATATTAGAAATTAAACCTAGCTATGTGTATAACCAATAGCTCTATACCTCTACTTCATGTATTTATACCCTATTCGTGTTAACATAACTATGTCACAGATAATCCTCTTACTTTGTGTTTTATCTTTATTTATAATGGCTTTATTTATATTTTTATTTGCATATGGTTAGATTCATCCATTTTATCTCCTATGCTTATGATCATCATGTTTTCCTGAGGAAGATGTAATTTACCACAAGAATATAAAATCTCTTTTATTATTTTTGCAAGTTTATTTTTTGAACTGTTTGTTAGAAATGTATCTATCCAGAATGTATTATAGAGATTGAACATTATTATGTTCTAGATATATATGTAAATGTGCCAGCACTTTTTATTAATTCTATACCTTCTGATTTAAAATTAGTTCTTTATGATATATTAAATTGCTTTGTTTATAAGGGTCTCTTTCTTGACCTCCTATTTTGTCTCATTAATCCATATTGTTAATCAACATTGCTTTAATTACTGAAATGTTAAGATTTATTTTAATATCCCACAGTGTTCTCCCTCCCATTTTTATTCTAAATTTTCTTAGCTATTCTTACACATTTGCTTTTCCAAATATACTTCGGCATCAATTTTTCCTATTAATAAGTGTTTCCATTAGATTTTTTATTGAAATTGCATTGAATTTACAGTAGTATGGATAACATTCACATCCTATAATATGTATGATATCACTCATTTTACACTGAGATGTATGAAATTTCCGGTTGGGATTTTTGCAGTTCAACAAAGTGTTGTAATATTTTCTATATTATTCTCACACATTGTCAAATGTATCCCCAGATATGTCAGACCTTTGTTAGCATTATAATTTGAATCTTACAGATGTTGTTGTTATTACAACTTGAGTCTTATATCTTTGTTGCTATTATTAATTGCATCTTAATTTTTCCATTAATTTTCTAGTTAGGTTTTCTGGAATACAGGAAAGCTTTTTTTTTTTTTTTTTTTTTTTTTTTTTTTTTTTTTTTTTTTTTTTTTTTTTTTTTTTTTTTTTTTTTTTTTTTTTTTTTTTTTTTTTTGTATATTTATGTTTTACCCAGCCACCTTTTAAACTCTCTTACCAGATCCAAAAATCTTTAGTTGATTCTCTTTAGACTTTCCAAGATTTTATTATAACATTGTCAAGTATATAGCAAAGAGGAATTTCATGGTTAACACCTATATACTCACCATCTAGATTCTACCATTAACATTGTACTGTACTTCCTTTATCACATATTTTTTCACTGACACATTCTTTTCCCATCAAGCAATATACTAAAGATTTTGAAGTATTTCTAAGTAAATTGCAGGCATCAGTATATTTGTGCCTATACACTTCAGCATTCATAAAATTAACTAGAGTTCTTTATTTGTTCACATTTGTTAAGTTAAATTTACATACAATAAAACACACAAATCTTCACTGAGTTTTGACTAATGCACAAACCTGGCAATTAAAGCTCATCACCCAGAAAGTTTTCTCATTCACTTTTCTAGGCAATCTGTGCTCTCATCTTCTCAGAAGCAACCACTGTTCTGATAGTGACAGAGGGAATGATTATAGTAGAATAAGCAGTATAGAACACAGCATGAGATGAGGGAGGAGAGTTGAACACAAGCCAGATCTGGCAAAGCTCTGGAGGCCACAATGAATTTTTTAGATTTTACTCTAAGTGTGACCAGAGACACAGTAGAATTTTAAGCAGAGGAGCAACACTATTTGAGTTACATTAAAATAAATTATTTTGGATGTTATATGTAGAATTAGATTAAAAACAAGAACACCGTTTAACAGGCTGTTACAGGATTAGAAAAGACATGATGATGGCTTGCATTAGGATCATAGTGGACCAAATGATTAAAGAGGATAGTATAGAAATTAAATATGACTTCTAAACTTTTTTTTTTTTATTTTTAGCCACTGAAGGGTTGGTATACTCTTCACTGAGGTGGGGAAGACTGAGAACAGAAACACATTTGGAGAAGTAGGCTGTGAGTGTGTATGTTAAAAGGTAAGAGGAAAGTAATCAAAATATGTTTTGAAAATGTCAAAAATGAGATCTCAATTAACATCCAACTAAAGATGTCAAGGAGGCAGTTTGATATGTGAAACTGGAACTCAAGGAAGTGATCAGGGCTGTAGACTTAAAGTGAGAGTCAAAAGTGTGTAGATAAAGTCATGGAATTGTATGACTTCACACAGAGACTTAGTGTAAAAAAAGAAGAAGGGATTGAGGCCAGGGTTGATAGGATAGTGGACATTCAGAAGAGTATACAAGAGGAGGAAGAGCCAGAAAAGAAGCGTGAATTGAACCAACCTAATAAATTGACTGGACACCATGAGAAAGTGGAGTTAGACAAGACCAAAGCACACATTTGTAGAAAGAGGAAATGATCAAATGTGGTGAATGCCTCTGACACACAGACTAGAATGAGAACTGAAAAGTTACCACTATCTTTGGCCACATGAATGAAGTTGATATCTTTGATGGGGGAAATTCAAACTAGTGTTACAGATTAAAAATAAACTTAAAAGTGTTGTCCAGTGAATAGAAAGTAAAAAATTAGAAATAGCAAGAGCTGTGGGTTTATTTCAATGAAATGTATAGAAATAATCTACTGAGGTAGGCTATTTTTCATGGTTACAAAATGACAATTCATTTCTTCCAATAAATTCAATTTAGGAGACTGAGGTAACCCTATCTGTTATGTTTAGTTAACTGCTCAGATCTGTACCATTTTCTTCCTGATTGATGGAGCAGATTAAGTACTTAAAGCAAACAAACAAATACAAACCTTGACCACTTTGAGCCAGTGTAAAAAATATCCCCATGTCTCTCTGGGTTTATCAAAACTACATTGCTTGTATTGTGCAATATTTCATTGCTCATTATTACCCTATTTGGGAAATAGTTCACTGCTGCTGAAATTTTCCCACCAGAAATCTTGGACATGATACAGGTCTTCAGTTCAGTTCCATTAAGATTTTATTTTAATACACATAACCTTCTATCTGAATAAGGTGATTTTTATTCTCCCTCATTCCACTTTCTTCTTTAGTGCAGTGCCAAAAATGAAATTTCTCATGCACAATCCTATTACTGGTAGCAATTGTATCCTATCAAGTGGCTTTTTTGCAAGCCAGTGGTAAGATTTTTAAAAATAAATAAATAAACTTTCTTTCCACTTAGAATTAGAATGTCCAGAGACAATTGATCTAATGTTTTCTGTCTCTTTTTACCAATGATTTCATGATAATGAAATAGAAATACTTGATCACTATACAAACTGCTCTTTTCTTTATGAAATAAAGACATGTTGAAAATAGTGTCTTCTACATACTCTCTCAATAATTCCAATGTGTAACTGATACTCACAGAGGAATCTTGCAACAAATCTTTTTAGAAATGTTAATTCATGTGTCATTCCAAAGTCTTGATTCTGAGGAAGATGACTCAAAAGGGTAAGGGAAGAATAATATTCATGTTTTTATTGGTTAGAATTCCTCTGGAAATCCTTTAGGGAAGAGACCTGTTGCAAACTGGACAAATGGACAAAGTCATGTTTTGGAGGAAATTTTCATAGACTTTGTGAACTGACACCAAACAGACACTTCAACCGCATCACAGTTTTGTGGAGAGCAATTATCACTAAGGCCTTACAAAGGATATCTATAAAACTGGTTTGCCGAAGAGGGACATGGAGATCTGGCTGCTTAGAGAGATGTTCAGTGAGATTGTAGAGAAGAGCAGTGGCAATAAGGAAGACTTAGAAGCTAGAGGAAAAATGGTATTTGTCCAGACTATCCATGTTACAGCACTGTCATGCTGTGAATTAAAATAGCATGGATTTCTCCTAGATTTCAGTAGCTATTACATCTACAAAAGAATATATGCTCTGAATGATGACTGTTCTTGGCAATTAAAGCAAAATTTTAAGAATTTTAAGTGTAAAACTGGCTTGAACCTTGAAATGCTTGTAAAAACCAGACCTCTGCCAGTATAATATTAGGAAAGAATTTGCTAGATTAAATGTCAGTGTGTTTAGATCAAGATTTGCATGCCTTTTTACCTGATTGAAGATAAAAGTGGTTACCTGTGTATAAGTGAGTTAGCAAATGCACTTGAAAGAATTAAAAAAATACCTTCTAAAATGTAACCACGGAATGTGAGACTTGAAGAACCATGTCCCCATAGCCCAGTCATGTCTGGTAGCCATGTGGTAAAGAAAACCACAAGGAATTTGGTCTGAAATCTTCCTGACATGACTATAGTGGTCAGAAATGTAACTCAGTAAAAATATTTCCTCCCAACTTGGGGTCAACCCTAATATGTTACCAGGGTTGATGTCATCCTTTATCTAGGAAATAATAAAGAAGTGGTTGTATCCTCATCCCAGAGGAAGTCCAAAGGGAACTTTGAATGGCTTATAATGATTGCCTTCCATTGGCCTGAATGAATTAACAGACTCCTTGGGGAATAATGTTCAGTCTATGCCAAAAAGATACAGAACTTTAAGCTTGTAGCTGGAGAATATATCACGATTTAAAGAGAGTATGTCAGTAGATACCAAGATCTGCTAGAGAAGAAATAAATAACCTATGATTTTTCAGGGGCTGATTATCTAAGCTCTTTGTTTATCTTCTGTTTTTTTTATGTAATAGGGTAACATTTTTTAATATTCAACTGTATGCCAGGCTCTGTGCTGATGCTTAATATATATTTAAGTCATGGGGATAGGTACTATTGATACTCTATTTTATAAGTAAGAACACTGGAACTAAGATACACTAAGAAACCTGTCCAAATTTTCCCAGTTGACAAGGTGCAGAGCTGTGATTTAGAACCTAGGCAATGTGATTCTAACTCATATATTCCTAACCATTAAGCTCTGCCATCACCTCTAACCTCAAGCTTTACCTGTGACACCAAAAAGGAGGCAAAACTTAAATCAATGAAGAGAGTGAAGAAATTGCCTTAATTGAAGACCAGCTTAGCATTTTCAATAAGGCACATTTTTCCCGCCCTCCATTATCAAAATTAAGAACATTAGATATATTTCGATTTTATTATTTTCGTAAATTTTGGAAAAATATCTGACTGTTAAGGTAGGCTATGTTACAATTGCTCCTTGTGTCTAGAAATTGCCATAGAATTTATGAAAACTTAGATCAATCAGTACTCAATAGTTACTATCCCTTTTACTGTAAATTTAACAATTAGAAAAAAAAGTACTACATATGAAGCTTTCTCACATAATCTTTATGCATGAGTAATTCCTGGAATAGACTCCAAGAAAGATAAAGGAGGATAATAGAATAGAAGGATATGAGTAACGTGAAAACCCCAGTATGTAAAAACTGATGAGAGAGTGAAATACCAGAACATTTTATTCACACTTTAAGCTTCTGGAGAAAAATAATCAGTGGGGATCAACTTGTTCAAGGTTGTCCAATTGTGTTCCTGGCTAAGCAATTTGGTATTTGAGATTTTATTGTGTTTATCAAAACCCTAATCCTGCACTTAGAATATTCTCGCTCAGCTTTGCTTCATTCTTTGGGATTGGGGGGCAATTCTATACCATAGGATAAGTTACTAATAGACATTACTTTCTTTTTATCAAATAGTCATTTATGAGGAATTTAGTTTTGATTAAGTAGAGGATATTAAACATTTTTCCACTAAGAACTATTATGGCTGACATTAAAACTCTGTTGAATGACACACAAATCCTTTACTCATTTATTTTTTTACTTTAGTGTTTAAAAAGCTGATAATACCCTGCTCAGTCTTTGGTTTGCTGTCAAAAATATGCGCCTTCTGGCCAAAGATAGTAATAACTGTCATTTTACCAAGAGGCCATGATGTAGCCTCATTCCCTTTTTTTGCTATGGGATTATAAACTTAAGAATTAAGATCAGGCCATTTGCCTAACAGAATTAGAATCAGAGAAAGTATTATAATGCATGAAGGGTTTTGTAATGCCTTCCAAGTCTGCAAGGGGTTGCCATAGTCACCTAGAAACTTCCAAGTGACTTAATATCTCAAATTCGAAGTCACCTATAAATCTTTACCTCAGATCATCTTTATTTCTCAATATTGTAAATAATAATATACGTAATTTGTTTTCTCCAACTTGTCCTAGGAGTACTATGACCTTCAATTTATCATCCAACTGAGATACTAGTTTGAGTGAAAGATGCACTAGTACTAATTACACCACAGGTGTAAAACATCACTAATCAGGTAAATGTTATCCCCCAACGTCAGAGCAATTGCCTTAGACATACAGTAATTCATGAGTATCGGATTTGAGGAGTCTTCAAATGTAAAAGATTTTGGAAAGCAAGATTGCTCCTTTTCCTTGAGGACTTTGAGAATATGTTAAATAGCCTCAGGATTTTATTTTGGATATTTTCTCTAGATGGCCAAGTTTCAAATTCTGAGCTTTCAAAGAAAACTGTATTATTTAATTTAGTTTATTAGAACATGTGGTTCCTAAAAATGCCATTGTTTCTTTATAACACTTACTCTACCTCCTCAGGTTAAGACCCATCACTTCTTTTCTGGATTATTGCTGTTCTGTAGGAATGTCTAGGCCTAGAAAACAACAACATACAGTTTACGACTATCTTGTAAGCAAGATTACTAGTTGGTTCCCTTCCCGATAACAGCAGCAGATTCTCTCTGGGTTTTTAATACTTCTGGGGAAACCATGAGCAAGCTGCTTCTGGGTGTTTGCCCTTCCCTTCATTTTTGAGTTTTTAAAACTTACTTTTCATCTGAAGCATTTTCTGACCACCTCGCTGATCCACATTGAAACACCACCATTTCTTTTCTGAGCTCTTATATTACTTAATGTCTTTGATGTTTATTAGAAGCAGCATTTATTATTGCATTATATTTGAGCAGTATTTTCATATATATATATATATATATATATATATATATATATATATATGTCTTAATATCTGAGACTGTAAGCTCTGTGGGGATAAGCAAATCTTATATTTATTTATTTCTCTTTCCTCCCATAACTAACAGAATCTAGCCCATGTGCTACCTCTTGTCTAGAAGAAAAGTCCCTCTGCCTATAGCAATGGGGATGCAGGCCACACTCACAGATGACGGAGCAAATTGCTCAGGGCTGCTTGTCACCAAGATGGGCCTGACTTAAGCTGATTCTGATTTCTAGGAGTCAGGAAGGGAGGATAGTTGGTCCTTGTTGAGTGTTTGCACCAAATCACTGTGAAAAGAGAGATGGGGTGGTCGTTTGTGACCATGTGGATGGGGAAGTCAGTATGGGGTGAGAGCCAGAAGAATCAAAATGGTCTTCCAAAAGAAACAGAAGTGAGGGGCCACGTGCTGGAATGAAGGAGAAAATAGCTCAATCTCCTACACTCTGGCCAAAGCAGCTTCCCAACTACTCTCTTCCATGTGTCCAATTGTGTCACCTTCAGCTCATCAGTGTTGGAAATTATCTTTTTAACTTATTAGATTATGTGTGTACTTTCTATCTCCCCCTTCTAGAATGTGTATACTGTAACAGCAAAGACTTCGGTGATCTCAATGCTGTCTCTGGCACCTGGAATAATGTGTGTACAGTAGCCACACTCAAAAATACTTGCTGATTGAATAAATTCATGAATAAGTACTTAAATTATGTTCTGCTTCCTGGCAGTTAAAAGGACAGGGGCCATTGAATGTATGATATTGTCAGGAGGAAAAATCAGAACACAGGGCATGGCCTGGGACAGGGAAGCCATTGTGGGGAGTCCTTCACCAAACTGAGGTCACACGGGGCTTCAAAAAGAAAAGAGGAGAAGTGATGGGGAGGAAGAGGTTCCAAAGGAGATACTGAGGAAATCAGAGGATCAGCTTTCCATTTGGCACGTTTGCTCTTTGCTGCCCTTGTATGTAAACCTCCACCCCCACCCCCACCCCCCGGCCAGCTGCCAGGACAGCCTGAGAAAACAGGGGCTGGAGATAACAGAAGACTTGGGGCCTTTTCCAGCAAGTGCAAACTTTCACACCTGTCAGCAATAAATCAAGAGGTTTATGGGGATGTGATGTTTGCACTCGAATTAAAAAATCATAAAGCAAGCACCCTTTCAGGTTGCGGAAAAAGAAACTCCCGAACTTCTACAGCAGAAGCTGTTAATCAGTTACTCCTACTGCGCGGCGGCCCAGCCCTGAGATGGGGCATTTCCTCCGCCACGGATGGCAAATAAGACGGCAGGGGAAGGTGGGGTTGGCCCCAGAGGACAGCCTTCCCAGGTGGGCACGACTTGGTTTCCGTTTATGGCACAGTCTCCATTTGGGTCGTGGGAAAATATGTCAACAAACCTAACTGGCAGGTTAGGTGTGTTCATCCCCTGGTGCCATGTGGCACTGAAGGCCATTTACAATGATGTAGATAGGAAGGTGGGATTAGACAACTTGAATTTAAAAAGGGGACTAACTTACCTATGGAAGCGTCAGGCCCTCCCCGTACACTCAGAGTGGCACACCCGGGAACTGGACAAAGCTGAGGCTTACCACGGTCCTCTGGGTGCCTCCCGCCCCTCTAGAGGTTTTCCTCTCCACCCGGAGAGCAGACCCACCTATTACAGAGCCACCCAGGATGGTCCTTCTCACTCCACCTACCACTGTTACCTCATCTCCCTCCCACGCTCCTCATGCCAAGTGCAGGGGCCTGCTTCCAGCTCCTGCAAAGAACAGGGCTCTCTTCTCACCAGGGCCCTCACTCACGTGCTTCCTCCCCTTCACCTGGAGGGTCCCTTCCCATTTTTCAGGTCACCACCTTAGAGTGGCCTGCCCTAAATTGGAGAAGCCACCTCTGTGTTTTATTCTTAAAACACTCTACCATCACAGTAAGAAATTAGATGCTTAACCCTCTATTTGTTTAATGCTTCTGTTTCATGCTATTAGCCCCATGAGAATATCATCTCTTTTATTCACCACTGAATACATAGTACCTAGTGCACTGTCTGCATATAGAACTTTAATTGATACTTTTTCAATGAATGAGTCAATAAATGAATGGATAAATGCCAATAAATCCTGCTTTGCTGTGTTGTTTTCTAAGATGACAAGCAGGATGAAATTCCAGAAAGAAGTGCTCCCTGTTTTCTTTCCCTGTCACTATATAACTGGGGTTATACAACGCTTGGTTTGTTTCCTTCTCTGTCTAACCCTAGAGGGGATGCCAGTGGTGGGAATTTCAACAGCGGTATGTAAGAGGACGAAGGCCGAGTTTTGGCAGGTATTTATTTACTCCACCTGGAAAATACTGCTGGGTCTGATAGAGAAAGTCCTGGCCCTGCTGTCAGTGGCCCTGAATTTGACTATTGCCTCTGATATGCACAAGGGTGAGTCATTTTGCTTTTGTGAGCTTCCATTTTCTAATGGATTCAACAAAGATGGAATGAGCTACTGTATGTGTAAGTGCTTTGCAAAAGACTAAGAAGGCATGATTATTTAAACTTTTATTCCCCAGATTGTAAAGCTCTCCTGCATGAAAGGGTGACGTGGGGTGCACTGTCTCCAATCTGGGCCATTAGATTCACACCCTCTCTCAGTCTTTTTTGCCACTTGGCTGAAGTCTTCTCTACTTGTGCCCTCTGTGATAACTTTCCCATTTTCATACTCTGGCACCCTGCTTTGCCTCTGGCTCTGACCATTTGATCCCTTGGATAGGGATGCTTCTGAGGCCTCTGGGAATATCAAGGAGAAGTTCTTACTGTTGCCCTCCACCTTTTTCTGTTCTTGTTTCTTGGGCTATATTAATTTGATTAGAAAAACAACACAGTCCCTGTGAAATATAATAAACTTCTACCTCCAAAGATAATTAAAGCCCCATTCATTTGCTGATTCAATACAAATGCACCTGCAAAAAAAAAAAAAATAGCCCAGCTTTTATTGGCACATGCTCTTAGCTCAGATCCTGCTGGTGTTGTGCTGCTTTGGCACTTGTGGAAAAATAAATCCTGGGGAATTACTGGATTGCAATAGGCTTCCCGTTAAACACAGGAAAGGAACAGCTGATGTCGAATTTGCTAATTTCTGCTGATTCAGTGAGGGGATGATGCACACAGCTAACGAGGGAAACATTCAGGTAGGTGAATTAAGGCTTGGACACAAGGTGTAGGTTGTAATCAGCGCATCCTGTTACTAGGTTGATATCATTATTTAGTGAGTGTTTCCCAAAGAAATTAGAAAAGAATCTCAATCCCACCCGAGCTTCCGTATTCTTCCTTTTCCTTGATGCAATGGAACAACGATACCCATCCCTTGCCCCTCTTTCAATCCTGGATTTTATAAGCAATACCCAAGTGACCTTGTCCTCATGTGCAGTAGAAATAAAGCCAATGTGGTTATCTCATCCATATTAATGTGGAACCCTGCATAACAGAGAGGCTGTGTGATTTATCAAAGATCACATAGTGAGTCACTGGTGTAATCATAAGGCAAATGTTCATGTTCTTATCTCCTTGGCAGCAAATGTGCTGTTTTCTCCTCTGGTATTGTCCTCTAACCTCTCATTACGTGCCCCTGCCTTCCGTTGCTGGTCTATGTCCAAGGAAGATAAAGGTGCATGTGCAAATATCCAGTCACCCGCACCCACCCCTACACACAGGCACACACCTCTTAACAGCTGAAAACTTACCCCTACGAATTCCATCCCCAACCCATCCAACTCATCTTCTCCCATCCATCCACCTATCCACTCCCCAGCCATAATTCATCCAAAATGGTCAGATTTAACAAAGGAAAATATAGCACACCCAGTGAAATTGGAATTTCAGATCATCACAAATCATTTTTTAATGTTTAGTCATCCCAGGCCACATTTAGGACATAGTATTACTAAAACATAACTTGTTTATCTGATATTCAAATTTCAATGGGTGTCCTGTATTTTTATCTGGCAAACCTAATTCCATCACAAGAATATCTCCGTCTTTCCTATTTATCCCCTAATTCCATGATTCTTTGATGCCATCTTAACACTTGTCATATCAGATTTCTGCTAAACTTGTCCAGAGCCAGAGAAGACTGTAGAGATCTGTTTGGAGCACTGAATCGTGGTTTGTTGTCTCTCTTAAGGTCAGTTTCTTCCTCTGTAAAATGAGGGTTTCACCAGTTCCTGTCTCATATCCCTGTTGTAAGGACTGAATGACAGATGCACCAGTCCTGGCACACAGCATGAGCTCACTACGGGTCAGCTGAGGTTGGGGCTGCCACTCTTGTATTTATTGTAATTCGACAGATAAGGACACAAAGGCCCAGAGAGATGAAGTGAGGTGCTCACATTTACTTAGTGACAGCATTGCTAAATTGTGAAGGGAGTTTCTGAGATTATGCTTCGAATATCAAATTTAAAGTTTAAATGAAGTATTTTAGGCCTAGGTCCTTTGAAGACCAATACGGTAGGTAATATTAATCACTTACCCACTTATCCTGCCCACTGCATCATTTCTTCCTTGCTAGAAGACTGAGTTTTAGGGGGACCTCTGCCCAGCTACGTGTGTGTGTGTGTGTGTGTGTGTGTGTGTGTGTGCGCGCGCGCGCGCGCGCGCGCAGGGGAAGAGTCTTTTTCTTAGCCCAAATGATGAATTCCTAGAAGTAATTGATTTAGGCATCAATATGTGACCCCTCCCTGGCCAATGGGGCCAGAAGGGAAGCACGCTACGGGGCCTCTGGAAAAAAATGTGTCTAGCTAATGAAACTATAGACATGAGGAAAATACTTTTCTCTTCTGGATACGACATTGTCTAAACATACCACATTTTGCTGTGTAGAATGTGCACTTTTTTGCCCAAATTTGTGAGGAAAAAATAAGGATGTGCAGGATACACGGGTAGTACTAATTCCATGTCTATATAACTGTTTTTAATTCTTTTATTTGTGCTTGTGAGTTAAAAGTGTAATGATATCTATAAGCAAAATAATACCCTGGAATATGATAATTGGTTTTTTTATTGTTAAATTTATTGGGGTGACATTGGTTAGTAAAAATTACATAGGTTCCAGGTGTACAATTCTACAGTACGTCTATGTGTTGCATCATGTGTTCACCACTCAGAGTCAGTTCCCCTTTCATCATCACATATTTGACTCTCCCTCCTCCTCTTACCCCTCCCCTCTTACCCTCAGGTAACTACTAAACTATTGACTGTGTCTATGAACTTTTGTTTCTTTGTGGCTTTCAGTTTTACATTCTATATGTGAGTTATGTTAAAAAATAAATGCTAAAATTCCTTGATAATACAAAACACCAGTACCTAAATATAAACAAATAAGAATTTGAATTAAAAAATTAAAACAGGAAAATTTTTTCCCTGAAAGTTTGGGCCAAACACGTGGGTGCACATTATACACGGCAAAATTATTGGGACTATTGCAGTCAACTTGTACAGGAGAGGAGAATTGTCCAATGTGCTGAAGATGGCAAAGTGGACAGAGGGAAAACATCTGTGTTTTGGGGGATTGCAGAACTATTGAATTTCCTATAACTCTCTTGACTCCAGATCACTTGCTTTGTGAAATAATAACTCCCTTTTCTATGCCAGTACTCTTGGTCTGCTCTTTGCAAAAAGCATTCTCAGTGGTACAAAACGCCAAACTCTAGAGAAATGAGACATACTGAAGAGTGCTTAGTTTCTCTGGGATCTCTACAAAACTACATGTGTGCAACGTATTTTGGGATAGAATTTTGGGCAAAAAGACTCTTTTCTCCTCAGACACTTGACTTCCTAAATGGTAAGTCATTTGCCTCTTGTGTAAGGTCTTTGTCTAAACACATGGCTTTTGCTCTACAAGCTGTCATCTCTACAAGACTTTATAAAAGCGAGTTTCCCATAGGAAACTACAAAGAAAACTGCTTCCTGCCCATGCAGGCTGCTTTTCACAGGCACATGGAGGTCTAGGTTCTTCACACATCTCCTTGAACTGCTTCTCAATTTAGCTTTGTTCCAATGAATTTTTTCTGCTTCATACACACACATACATACACACACACACACACACACACATTTTTATTTCCAGTGAACATCTATTTGTTGAATTTGTGCTCAGCTTCCTGTTAGGTCATGTAGACATCAAAAATATATAGTAATATGTACCTTAAAATGATTATCTTCTCTTTGGGAAGCTATACTCTGATTATTACTACTAATAATAATGTAAATTCACTATTTATAGTTTAAAAATATTTTCAAATTCAGTATCTTACACTGAGAACTTTCTAAGGAAGTTCTAAATTTAACATAGTAAGATAATACGTGGAATAACAACATAAAATAATATATTTGAAGTTATATTTAAGGCAAATGAGTATGTCAATAATTTCCAAATTTTACAATGTGTCAGAATCACTTGGGAGAACCCGCCAAAACATCAGATTCCTGGGCTCCATCCCTCTCTAGGAGTTTGATTCAGTAGGTCTTGAGTAAGAAACATAAAGTAAAAAAAAAAAAAAAATGTACATGTGGTTGTAATGCAGGTGGTCCACAGACCATCCACTAAGGAGCACTTAACCCATAATAACCGCAATTATTAACTAGGAAGTGATGAGTCCAGTTGGCTAACACAGTGGTTCTCAAAGTGTGGTCCCTGAATCAGCAGTATAGCATCCACTGGGAACTGACTAGAAATGTTCAAATTCTTGGGCCCCATCCCAGACCTAAATCAGAGACTCTGGGGATGAGGTCCAACACTGTGTTTCAACAAGCCCTCTAGTGATTCTGATGCACATTAAAAGATTAAGAATCACTGACTTAAACAACTGGAAAGTCTCCTTGGAGGAAGAAGAACTGAGATATATTTGGAAAAATTGGAGAAGGATAAAAGAAGTGAGACTGCCACTCCCTATCAGTTATGACCTAAGCAAAGGCTGGGGGAGGGTCATGAGCGCAGTATGTAAGACTGTGGGAGGAGCCTGGCTTGGCACAAGAAAATTCAACCTGAGGATTGCCTTTCTGTGGTCATTCCCTGACTCCAGGATGTCATCATTTACTTGTAGGTTAGAAAGCTTTTCTTGCAAGTGGATTACTTCTTGACTATACCTTCAGATTTGGCCAAGACCAGCGGCTTCCCGGCCAAATCAAATGTTATGGTGAGCTTATTTGGAGTGGCCCCTGGACCACCCCTCTTCTGAGTCACCCTTCTCTAGCAAGGGATTGGTCAAATAGGGTACAAGGAGAGTGAAGGCAGCTCGGTAAAATCATCCTGTCTTTCCCTCATGTGCTTCTTCCAGGATGGGATTGCTCTCAGTCAGACCCTGAAAGAGTTTCCAACATCAAGCCCATTGGTTGGTGAGCATGCATAGCTGTTATTATGTCTATCACCACTCTCAAGATCCTCAGTGTTTCCTTGAGTTGATTCACTCAGCCTACCATCTTTTAGAGCATTCTCTTTGGTCACTCTCTCAAAAAATGGTGGGCTGTGTGGGTACTGGGCAATTCTTCCTGTTGAGGTTCTCCTTAGAATTAGAGACCTTAGGAATGGATCTTCACAGGCAGGAGAAATAGGAAACTTTCAGGTTTGGTAGCAAGGGTTGGGATACTCTTGATGTAGTCTTCAAAACCTTAGCCTTTGCAGGGTTTCTTGGCTTTGTTAAGAGAACATGAGCCTCTTCGTGGAGACCAGCTGCTAGGATGGTCCTCAAACATGCTTTTCTCAGCAGTAGCTCTCATGGAAGCTGAAGAGACCTGTTTCTGATTTTCAGGATTTCTTGGGGCCTGGGAATGGTGTCTGGGAACTCTCGCTCTTTAGAACTCCTCTGCTCTTCAGGACAGATCTCTGGCACTAAGATGACTTCTTGCTAGTGTTTAGGCTTCCTCATGGCCTGGGAAAGGTGTCTGGGAGGAAGGTGCTCCTCAGAACTGCTCCTCTTATTACAAGCACTCTCTGAACCCAAGAAAATCTCTTGCTTATCTTCTGGCCTCCCCAAGAACTGAAAGGGTACCTTACAGACAGCAGCTTCTGAGCTACCTCTTCAATAGCAGTGCTCCCCAAGCCAGAGAAGACTTGATCATAACTCTGGGCCTCAACAAAGATTTAGAAGGATGATTTGGAGGCAGAAGCCACATAAACCTACTTCTCAAGATCAGAGCTTTCTGAACTTCAGATGTGCTATACTATAAACTTCATGAAAGACTGGGAAGGACCCATGGAGGGCAGTGTCTCCATAGAAATGCAGCCATGCCAGTAGCACTATCAGGACCTGAGGAGATTTATCAGACTTTATTTCATACCAAGGACAAAGAAGGACATCTAGGAGGCAGTAGCACCATAGAAATGCACCCCACAATAGCAGCTCTCTCTTCAGAGATCTTTCATGTTCAAAGACTTTCAGAGGCTGGTTGCTCAACTTTAGGCCTCACCAAAGGAAGGAAAGGGGGGCCTGGGAGGCTGCAGCTCCTCACACTTGCCTTCCTTAATAGCAGCACTCTGTAAACTGGAAGAGATTTGTAGGGCTCCAGGCTTTGTCAACGATGGAAAAGGATTTGGGAGAAACATTGGCTCCATAGAAATGCCCTCTCAGTAACAATGCCCATGGAACCTGGCAATACGTGTTGCTTGACATTGGACCTCACCGAGGGCTGGAAATTAAGTCTGGGAGACAACAGAACCATAGAAATGTCCTGTCAACAACCATACTCCCTGGGCCTAAGGATACTTGAGACTCCACTCCTGTCCCATCAGGGGCTGAGGCCACTCTGTCTAGGAGGCAATACCTTTTTCAAGCACTGCACTTGCAGCAGCATTCCAACTGTGCTTTATGTCACACTGTTGGACACTTATGGTTCAGTCAAGGATATAAAAGAGGCCAAGGAGCTTATGTTTGCCCAGCCATGAAATAGTCTAGTTAAGCCGAGGCCTAGAGAGAGAGGCACTCTCTCTTCCTGGTGAAGAGCCCAGAGGACAGAGTGGATAGCTTAGAGCACTGCTGCTGCAGCTGCTGTCTCCTTCCCAATTTATTGCTACAGGCAGCTTCAGTATGGAATGTAGCCTTGGAATTCTGCTCAACAGCCTAGCACTACCCTTGTCAGGACTATGGCAGACGAAGTAGCATTTTCTTTTCAGAGCGGCATCCTGACATTAGTGTATGGGCAATAAGTAATGCATTTCTAGTGTAAATCATTTATGTTTGTTAACAAATTTACTATATATATATAAATATAAATAGTTAATTGATTGACCTATAGGTAAATTGTGTAATGTCTTATGAAAGTGAACTTAAAACAATAATAGAAACTTACTATGGTTCTATGATACTGGTACTCTTTTAAGTGCTTCTACATGGGGTATTGTATCCAATTATCAAAGTAACCCTGGGGTGGACTTTTTCAGCCCTAGCACTGCTGACATTTTGTGCCCGATCATTTTTTTTTTTTTTGTAGTGGGGCTGTCTGGGACACTGTAGGAAGTTTGGCAGTATTGTTGACCTCTACCCACTAGGTGCCACTAACACTCCCCAATTCCAGTTGTGATGACCAAAAAATGACTCCAAACATTGCCAAGTGTCGCTTGGAGGACAGAATCACCTCAGGTGGAAGCCACTGCTCTACCAGAAAGGTATACATATCTGCTGGCCCCTTGGTACCAAATGAGGAAGCTGAAGATTAGAGGAATTGAGTATTTGCCCAAGTTCAGACAGCTGTCAAGGACAGAACTTGGGATTTCAATCTTGTTTATAGAATCTGAGTTCTCAACCACCACTCTGTACAGAGTGACCACCTGTTTTAACATCTGTAGCCCTATCAAGTCACTCAAGATTCTTCATGTGGCCTCGTCATCTTTTGCTGCTCATGGGGCAGGTGGACGAGTTTGCATCTCCAGGGCCAAAATCACTGAAGATTTAACATCATTCATGTGTGTCTATCCCTCCTTTAGAGAGGCCAGGAACTGTGAAAACCTCTTTAATGCTGTTTCTACCTAGGATTAGGGCTAAGCTTAACTTTGTCACACCCACAGAGCATTTTTAATAACCTAAGTGAGGGGGGTCGCTTTGCTGTCACTCTGTGCTTAACGAGGTCACTGAACTAGGTTTGCCAGCCTTGTTTAATGCTTGATGACTCACTTCCTAAGGCCTCAAATGCTTTATATGCTACAGGTGCTGAAAGGATCAAAGATTTGGTATTTACTAAGTGCCTGAAGATCTTAAACATTATTCTTCTATAGGCTTTTCATGTACTTGCTGACCAGAAAGAACCTAAAACTTGTAGCTGAAACTCACTATTCAGAACCAGTATGTAAAAAGCAAGGAATTTTGGCTTTTGGTCGGTAAGGTAGGGTCTAATCCAATGTGACTGGTGTCCTTACAGAAGGTGCTACCAAATGTCCCCATTCCCTTCTTAACAGTATGTAGCTCTAGATAAAAGGGAAAAATACACACAGGTATTGAATCCAAAATGGTGGCAGTCACCTGTTCATTGGTCAGGACTTTGTGACCTTTATTGAAGGGATTGCTGGCTCTTTGGAGTTCTGTGCCTCTCAAAATAGACTTATATTTAGCTTCATTTTTCTGGGTAATTGCATCCGTGGTATTGCATTTATGCTCCAAAAACATACTCTAATTCTCATGATCCCAGCTCAGTAAACACTTTGTACTTAATATTTCAAATCATTTTCCCACCAGCCTACCATAGCCAATGCTTTATTCATTGTAGGCCCATTAATTAAACGTGTGCATTACCTCATCAAGCTTGCCTTAACCATAAACTGGCAAGATATATCATTGTCATTGATAAGCTAGCAAGCAGAGACTTACAAAAACCCTCCAGATTGCAGATCCGTGCCCTGCATTTGCTCTTAAAATCCTTCTTATCCCACCACATATAAAGTGACAGCCTCAATAGCGAGGTTAAACAATTTTGTTGAAATTGCCCCCATCAACCAACACTGACCAGTGACTTATGTGTGAAACCTATTTATGCCTATTTAATAAATGTTATGTTAAATCTTCAGGGTTAAGAATTTGGTTTAAATTTTCTGGAGGTATTTTTAACCGGTTTGATGAATGTATGGAAGATTAATGGAGAGGGATGTGGGGAAAGAAACATGGAAAATACAGACCAAGCTTGTTTTGGCCTTGACAACCCTATTTCTCAATCATCCAGACATTCATCTCAACTCCATGATTTCATTTGCGGCCTTCCTTCTACTTACCTTATGTCCACAGTGCCTAAATTTCACTAGAGCCAGCAAAAAGCATGTGGTAGGATCAGCAGGTGAAGCACTATACTCTGCTGATCGGTGATCTGGTGACACATGGTAGGCTCCAGTCTCCCAATGTTGGAGTGGGATCCCTACTCTAACTTGACCCAGCCACAACTATTCCTCTCATTAGCAACTTAACAAACCACCATTGGGAAAACTCCAATGCTGACCAGTCCATGAATACTTCAAGGAGAACTCTCTAAACAAACACAGGGTCAGTTCCAGGTTGGGGGGAACATCAGCAAAGGCATTCAGTGGGAAGGATTTATAATAAGCTGGCAGGAAAATGAATAGGGCTGTTAGTTTGAGTCCTGTCCTGGTGTATTCTTCTTTGCTCCCATTTCAAGTAAGTACCAGGCCTTTCTGCTCTGATCAGTAGGCGGGTGAAGGAGATTTTTGTTCTTGGCAGAGAGCAGAAGTTGCTTTAAGAAAATTCTCTTTCCATCTTTGGTTTTCTATCAACTCAGAACCTCTTGTGACTATAATGCAAGCAAAACAGGGAGCTAAAGATCAAAGACAAGATAGAGTCGGTCCTGACCCCATCTAGGCCCAGGTTGAGAAGTGGGACCTATGCTTCGTTCTCTAGTAGTGCCACCCACAGGTGACAGGGCCTCTAGACTTGCTCCTCTGGGAGGAAATGAAGTGTTGTGATGAGGGAAATGAAATGCTATGATGAATAGCATGGACTCTGAAGCCCATATGTCTTGGTTAAAATCCCAGGTCACCATTGTGGAGCCACTGGGCCTTGTTCTACTTAGTTCTCTATGCCTCCATTTACTTATCTCTAAAATAGCAATAATAATCAAATAATCTCATAGAGTGCATGTGAGTATTAAATGAGTCAATTCATGAAAGATACTTAGAACAATACCTGATGTATACTGAGACCTCCATAAATACCAACTACTATTATTCATGTTTGAAGGCAATACAGTTCCATGTACAAATCTGGCATAAAATTAGCAGAAGCTCCTGCCTCAAGGGCTCCCATGTGCTTGAAGAGGAGTCTGGAAGAGATATCTGCATAACCATGTTTATAGCAGCATTGCTCACAATAGCCAAGAGGTGGGAACAGCCCAAATGTCCATTGATAGATGGATAGATAAACAAAATGTAGTATATACATGATATAAAATATTATTCAGCCTTAATAAGGAGGGAAATCTTGTCACATGCTACAACACAAATGAACTTTGAGGACCTTATTCTAAGTAAAATAAGCCAGTCATAAAAATACAAATACTACATGATTCTACTTACATGAGGTACTTAGAGTAGTCAAATTTATAGAGACAGAAAGTAAAATAATGGTTACCAGGGGCTGGGGGAAGAGAAAATGGGGAGTTGTTTAATGGGTGTAGAGTTTTAGTTTTGCAAAATGAAAATCCTGGAGATCTATTGCACAACAATGTGAATATACTTAACACTGCTAAACTGTACATTTATAAATTGTCAGATGGCTTAAAAAAAATAAGAGAGACCAATTTTAGGAGTCAAGGCTCCTGAGATGTTGTAGGAAAATGAGGTCTCTAGCTGTGGTGATGAGGTCAGAGAAGCAGGCCAAATGGTGGAGCAGAAACTATTGACTTTCTGCCTGGCTCCTTCCTGATGTCTACAGAGTGTGCTGACTTTTGTGTAGAGCTCATTCAAAAAGTTCTGCAGGTCATGTTCCCAGGAAGCAGATTTCTGTGATGATGAAGACAGTGTACAGAATTTTATTGGGGGTCAGGATGAACCTGGGATCCAGAACTTGCCTTTATATCACACTGTCTGCCTCGCCCCTCCAAAGTCATTGTGTAAGGGCTCCTGGGAAGGGATGTGCATTCCCTGGATGGCTCTGAACTTCAGCAGAGGCAGTTCCAGAAGACAGTTGCCAGTGGAGAACTGCTAGAGGACAACCTTCCCAACAGCTGGGGAAATAACACCTTCAATGCAGCACCATCCAGAAATCATGGCAGAAGCAATGACCACAGCCCA
>PVJL010005490.1:0-107658 GCA_004026885.1 Lyroderma lyra
GTACTGGGCACTCAAGGGACCTGTGGGTTCTTAAGTTGGTTCAGAAATAGGAAGCTGACACTATCCGTTATTTGGTGATATGTAACAAACTCAGAGACTTAAAACACAATGACAGCCTGGCCATCAGCCATTTGGGATGGGGTTTGCCTGAGATCCCTCATGGGGCTGCAGCCAGTGGCTAACTGGGGCAGGGGGGGTCTCAGATGAACTCAGTCGCGTGTCTGGGGGTCAGTGCAGGCTGTCAGCTGGACCTTGTGGCTCCAGCATCTGCAACGTAGCTCAACCCTCCACGGTCTCAGGGCAGCAGGAAAGTAAGAATGGAACTGGAGGCCTAGGTTTGGCAGTCGTACAACATCATTTCTGCTGTATTCTGCCGGTAAAAGCCCACTCAAGGTCAAGGGCAGGGGGAATAGATTCCATATTTTGATGGGAATTGCAAAGAATGCATGGCCATTTAAAATTTCCCATGCTGTGCTGGTTATCTAACTCCAAATAACAAACCACACCCAAAACCTAATGGCTTAAAGCAATAACATTTCTTTTGCTTCCAAGTCTCCAGTTTGGGCAGGAGGTGGAGGGAGAGATCATCTCCCCTCTACCCTGTATCAACTGGGGTGGATCCAAGGATGGGGGCTGCAATGATCTGAAGCTCACTCACTCACATGTCTGGGGGCTGATGTTGAATATTGGTGAGGAGAGAGAGAGAGTGAGAGAGAGAGAGAGCGAGAGAGACAGATGGGGGGGGCACCCAGGCAGAGATGTATCACGTCCCATTGGCAGAGGCAGTTACAAATTTGCCCAGTTTCCACAAGAGAGAAAATAAGCCACCTTTTGATGAGGAGTGTCGAGGTCCTGGAAGAGCTAATAGGGCCAGAAATATTGCTGTGGCCCATTTTGCACAATACACTCACCACACGCTCCTTGGTTCTTCATTCGTGCATTTGCTCACACTCACTATGTGCCTGGCATGGCGTCAGAACCATTCACACAAATCCTCTGCTTCCCAAAGGAAGTGAGCCACCTTGCCACCCTGACGGTGGGAGACCGACAGCCTTTCCTCAGAGGCATCAGAAGAAGGTGCGGGGGAGATGCCAGCACCGGTGCCCGTCACACCAAAGGACCGAAAGACAACATACGTCTCAGCAGGCAGGATCCTCATAAGAACCTAAGAAAGAGTTTTCTAAGCTAAGTGAGAGGGACATGCCCTGACTTGTCATTGTCCCCTTTCTCCCTTCTTCCCCTATCCCTGGGTTCAGTAGAGGTAGGAGACGTGAGGGGGAGGGTGGGTCATCTCAGAGCCACCAAATGTGATGTCATTGGTTCTCTTTGCTCTCCAGTTTGGATACATGTCTGGGCAGAGCAGGTGCTCGCAAAGCTTTGTTGGATTTGAATGTCTAGACTTGCTTTTTTCCCCCACTAGACCATGAGCAACCTGAAACCTTAGTATCTGGCGCAGTGCTTTCTGCAAAGTACAGATCTATACGTGTACATGTTTGACGAATGAATGAATGAAAAAACCAATAAGACTGACAATTTCACCCCATGTATGTTCTCACTTTCTTTTACAGTAAAAAGAAATACAAATTATAGCTGGACATACAGCAACCTAGAATAAAGCATACATTTTCCCAGTCTCCTTTGTAGCTAGGCGGGGCCATTTAACTAAGTTCTGGCCAAGGAGATGTGAACCAAAGTATGGCGTATGTGATTTCCAGATCACATCTTTAACAGAGAGAACCAGACCCTCTCTTGCCTTTCCCTCTTCCTTCCTGCTGAAATGTAATGTGCTGGACATCTTGGATGATGTGAACAGGAGAACACCCTAGGCAAGGGGAAACAACAAGCTAGAAGGATCCTGAGTCCCTGACACCTTGGAACTGCCATCCCACCCCTTGACTACTTATACTCAGGCTGTTATGTGAGAGAGAAATAAATTTCTGTCTAATTTAGCCACTGTTACATGGGGTCTTTGTTAGAGCAGCCGAACCTCTATCCTAGATCAATGCAGCAAGAAGGTGGATACCTGCATGAGTGGATTCATGAGTAAGTGAATGATCAATTGACCGAATGTCTAAATTGTTGTTGTGGTGACGACGACAATAAAAAAGATAATACCTCATTTATAAAGCTTTAACTGTTATGACATTTATTTACTCAATGAGGAGTGTGGAGGGGTTGGTTTCAGGTATGATCCAACAGCTCAGTCCTCACCCAGGACTCCAGGTTCATTTCACCTTTTTGTTCCACCACCTTCAGAGTGTTGGTTTTTATGCCCGGGCTTCGTGTCTCATGGTCACAAGATGACTGCCACTGTCCCAGATATCATGACCTCATACAATCATGCCCGTGGGAAGGAAGCAGGGTGAGGGCCAGGGTGGGAAGATAGGATTATCCTCCTGAGTTTCCTTTTTTCCACAGAGAATAAAAATGTTCCCCAAAATCCTCAGCAGACTTCCTCATATCTTATTGGTCATAACTGGGTTACACGGACCAGCTCTAGCTGCAAGGGAGGCTGAGAAATGAGTGCTTTTGATTTTCAAGCTTTACAGTGGGATGGGAGCGAAAAAGAAGGGAGTGACTGTGGCATTAGTCACCAGCAGTGTCTCTCACAGTGACTAAGTGGTGAATGAATGAATGAATGAATGAATGAATGAATGAATGAAAGCATGAACACTATATTGGTAAAAGTGCAACTAGGTCTTCCTCAGCCCTACTAGTTAGAAGAGCTCCCAGGGTCAGGATCCAGAAAGAAAGGAACAGACAATAGAGAGAAAGGGATGAAGGTTCTCCTGGGGGTAAGAGGCAAGAAGAAGGTCAGAGTTCCTGGGGTCAGAGCGGGTGGTGAGGCAGAGCAGTGGGCCAGAACCAGACCTGGGACCCCAGTGTCTGACCCTCCCACCGGGCATTACACTATATCTCATGGCCTCCACGAAATGACTCAAGGAGGACAGCCTGGGTTTCCCCAGCCCATTTAGGAATGTCAGGGATGCAGAACAGAGATCCCACCACCATTCTGCCACAGCCTTTCCCCCCACCATCATGAATAGGATTTAGAGCAGATATGTCCAATCTGCAGCCCAGGATGGTTTTGAAGGCAGCCCAACACAAATTCTTAAAACATGATTTTTTGTAACTGTTTTTTTTTTAAACCTCATCAGCTATCATTAGTGTTAGTGTAGTTTATGTGTGGCCCAAGACAAATCTTCCAATGTGGCCCAGGGAAGCCAAAAGGTTGGACACCACTGATACAGGGGGTTGGCAGGGGACAATAGGTCACCGGCACAGTTGAAGCAAGGCTGGGTAGCGATTGTAGGGAGGACTCTGGCCAGCTATTGGAGGGGGTGGCCAGAGGTTCCCTTCAATATTGCAACCCTTGGCGACATCTCCATATGGACTCAATTCTCACCAGCCAGCAGGGGCTCAGGTCTGGAGACCACAGACACCTCTGCCAGCCCCTGAGGCTATTCCCATGGTGACAAGTAGGCAAAAGGGGAGTTTTCTAAAGGTGTGGCTCTCTGCTAGGCATGCCCTGGGGCAGAGTACAGTCAAGGCTGGAAGGAGGGGACACCAGTTCCCCAGAGCCACACCAGAAGCTGGGATCAGGATGGAGGGAAAAGACCTGGACCCCTTCTCCACCCCCGCCATCACACCCCACAGGCCAGAAGTCAGTGGGATGCTATACACGCCTCCCAACAGGGTCAGGAGGGGGGCAGCGTCCTGTGGTGAGGGGGGGAATGGGAGATTGATCCATCCAGAACCTTCTCTGCTTCTCAAGTTTTAAACAAAGAAAAAGATCTCATACTCCCATCTTAGGGGGAGGGGAAATGAGGACTTTTCACCCCCACTGAGCCCCAAGGTGAAGGGGGTGAAGGAACATCTCTGAGATCTGGTATAGGACCCACCTCCCTTCACCTCTACCTTCACTCTAGGAGCAGGTGTCCAGTGCAGGCTAATGATCATGATGTCTGGGAACCTTCTGGATTTACGGGGCCACCCCCACCACCAGAATAGAAGGGCTAGATTGGACAGGTTTTTTTCTGATGCCTCTGGGGAGCCATGGAGGGCTGGACTTCCCTCTCAACCCCTGCTCCCCATTCTAGTTATTGCTACCTCCACACCCCACCCCTAAGTCTAACTGCATGCTCCCTGAACCTACAACCATCCTCCCTGCAGACTTCTGGTCTTTCTTTCTTTGTGTTCAGCTTTGCCTCCAGATCTGACATTCACCCTACCCTGCCAAGACCAGACCCCACCCCACCCCACCCGGCCTCAAGACTCAGCCAGACCCCTGCGGGTCCTGCTCATCCCTGGGACTGGTGCCACTGGTGCACAGCAGGCTGCCCACCCCCGGGCATGGAGCCCAGAGCCTGGAGCCAACGGCCCCCTCTCCTGCCTGGCTCAGCCTCCACAGTCCCACTCAGTGCCCACACCCTGCTGGGCACCCCGCCAAGAATCCTTTTGCCTTTTCTGCCACCTGCCTGCCTCTTGGAGGGGAATGGTTGGTTCTAGGCTTGTGGTGTGGAGGGGGAGCAGGTTGACTAGCTTCCACCTAGACCTAGGTAACAAGGGTCCCCAGTGTTGAGGAGGGGGACAGAGGTGGACAGCTGCTCAGTCCCACAAACAAAAACAGGGCTGTGTCACTGTATTGCCATTTACCATCTGCTTAAGCAATGCAGAAGGAAGAGATTCTTAAGCAATGCAAGTCTGAACTTGAATGAGCTGGAAGAACATTCAAGTTCAAACATTCCCCTTCCCTCCCCCTATTTACAGGGAAACTGAGGCCCAGATGGGACTGGTTTAGTTGAAGTCACAAGCCAGAATTTGGATCCAGGGGTCCCTGTCCTTCCTCACAGTGTTCTTTCACTCCCTGGGCTCAGACTGTCCTCAGCCCTCCTCTTTCCCTCCTCCATGGAATCAGAACCCCTTCTCTGACCCCAGTCTTGGGGCAGAGATCAGCAGAGACCTAGATGCTTCTAGTCAAGGGTCTGCGGGATTCCAAGAGGGCTTTCTGCCTGTGGGGTGGGGGAGGAATCTGGGAGGGGCCCAACCACAGCTCTTGCCCACCCCTAGGCCCTCCCCGGACTGCAGCTCCGGCTTTGGCTGTGTCTGCCCACACACTCACCTGAGCTGGAGTGAGGCCTCATGAAATGGCCCCACATTCGTGGGATGGAGGGAGACACCAGCACTGCAGAGGGGCTGCCCGCACCACGAGTGTCCCAAGGAGAGCATGCGCATACACACTCACACACGCGCATGCGCACCCACACACAACTCATGGGCATCAGGTGGCTCTCCGACGTTGGTGTTTGTTGCTAGGAGTAGTGTTATTCTCCTTGGGATTGCTGTTATTCAAAACTTGGCTTGACATCCCCACCTCCTCGTTCCTGGTCAGAGCAACCCAATTCTTCTCCTCCTTCCAACTGCCTGAGCATTTTATTGGAATAAATCAGCAGGAAACGATTTCAAGGCCTAAGTTCAAAGCTTGCTCTTAATCTGTGATGTGTAGTTATAAAAATAATGCTAAGAACAGAAAGTGACCTTTATTTCTAATCTATAGTCCTTGATGACTTCTGGCTTTTCTTTTCTTAACAAAATAGATTTTTTTCCTAGTTATTAAAAATAATACATGTGAGTCAGAAGCATCTGAAATTTCACCACTGAGATAAATAACTACAGACAACCCAGTGAACATTCTCCTACAGTTAAAAAAATTCACACTCAAATATACACACAGATATTTCTATATAAAAAAACTGAGATAATCACAGGCATACATACTCTTTCCTAATCTGCCTTTCTCCCTCCATAGTGTGCTGTGGACACCTCTCAGGCCAGTAGACTCCCTCTGTGTGGGCACCTGACACTCAGCGTCTCTGACTCATTCATGCTTCTCTCTACTTCGCACAGCCTTGCAAATGAGAGTGAATTGGTAGGTGGTTCTGGGAGGATGGGGCCCTGAGAGCCCAGTTCCACGTGCAGGTGCAATGACACCCTGCGGAGTGCTGAGGCCCTTAGGCAGAGCTTTGGCTGGTCTAATGGGGCCTGAGAGAAATGGGGAGCTCACAACATTTTTACAGACAAAAACCACTAAAGAGACAGGATGATGGGGTCGGTGGTAGGATTTGCATTCCGTGGGGCTGCATGTGTTCAGGGGTTCGAGAAGCAGTGTGGAGGGATGCCTCCACCTGGGGTAGGGTGACCTCAAGGAGAAGAGTTTCGACTTTTTTCTTGGGTTTATTTATACCCAGCCTCTTTCTAAAAAAGCGTTATAGACACTCTCCACAAAGGGACATATGCAAAAAGGTCAGGCAGCTAGAAATAGAAAATCAGGATCGGGGACAATTTCTATCTGAAGGGGAGAGCCACAAAGGAAAGGGTCCTCCTTCTGGAGATGAGCTGATGAAAACCCAGACTGCTCCCGAAGGGGAGGAAGGAGAGAAAGGGCTCTGGCGGAAAGAGCACTGTGCCGGAGTCAAACATCCAACATTGCCTTCAGGTTCCTCCCCTTCCTGATTTTATGAGCTTGGGTAACCACAGTGGCCTTCTGAGCCTCAGTTTCCTCATCAGTAAACATGTAAATAAAAATACCTGGGTCATCATATGTGAGTCACACAAGATTCTGTTCCTGTAATTTACCTGATCTACCTGTATTGTTTGCATGGGGACCTTTCCTTGGATGGGGTCGTTTTCATGGTGTGCATACTGCACACCTGTGCTCCTGAAAATGGATGGCCACAGAGGAGAGGGAAAGAGGTAAGAACCAAGGAGGTATGTTCATGATGCCTGCCAGCCCCCTGCCCCTCTGAAGTGGGCCCACCCACAGCCTTTCTAGAAGCAGCAGCCCCCAGACAGCTCTGTTTTATATTCAGGACCCCTCCCAGCTGATTGGACCAAGGTGGCACCTGACCCAAGGGTAGCCAGTCAGCAGGCTGCCAATGATGGATGTTTGGATGACTAGGAACAAAACGGCGGGCCCGTGCAGTGAGTCCTTCCCCTTAGAGAGGCTGTCAGTAACTGCTGGGAGCTGCCTCTGGGGGGTTGTGAGGGAAAGTTGCAGCTGGGGAGGTCATGATGCCTGTAAAGCTGAGGTCACGAAGGAGTCAACACCTTGAGTCAGGAGAGGAACTGCGTGGGCAAAAAGAAGCGGATGCCAGGAAGTGGCTGAACCACACGCCAGGGTGGTATCCATTGCTGTTGTAGCAAACTACCCGCAACCTCAGGGACTTAACAATTATTTTACTATACCCCATGACTTTGTGGGTCAGTCATTTGGAAAGGGCTTGACTGATTCTTCTGTTGCAGGTGGCATTGACAGAGGTATTCAGCTGGTGGATGGGCTGGTCTGGAGAGTCCACCAAGGCTTTATTCCCATGTCTGGTGTTTTTGCGGGGGTTGGCTGGAAGTCTGAGCTCAGCTGTGACAGTCACCTGGGCCCACTCATGTGGCCTCTCCAGCATAACACTCTTAGGGGAGTTGGACATCTGACATGATAGTTCAGGGCTCCCAGAGAGAACATTCCAAGAGGTCTGAGATGAAACTGCAAGGCGCCTTCAACACAGAATGTCACATTCTACTGGCCAGACAAGTCCCTACGACCAATCCAGATCCATAGAAAGAATAACAAGAATTTTTTGCCATCTTTTATCTGCCACATGTGAGGAGCCATAAACTCCTAACGCTACCTTGAATCTAGAATATCTATTTCATTCCGGAAACCCACCCGTTACACGTCTTGTGTTTGGATTTCTGAGAGTGTCTGCCCCCCTCCATACAGATAGCCTCACAATGACGTTCCTGGACTTGAATGAGCTTAAATGGGTTTCTCTTCCTTGTATCCAATGAGCCAACCCAAGGCCGTGGTGGGTCCCAAGCTCTAGGAGAGAAATCCCCAGTGTGGCAGCAAGAAGTCACCCAAGGTGTAAGCTGATAAAGCTGAAGTAGGGAGCCGCTAGTTTTGTCACCTTCTGAGCCTCAGTTTCCCCATCTGGAACATGAAAATGAAACTATTTGCTGTATCTACCTGAGTCATTATAACTGAGTAACACACAAGACTCTCTTCTTGTCATTTGCCTGATCTCTCTGTAGTTCATATCATGGCACCCATGCCTGTGATTTGGGGTCACTTCCCAAACCTTCATGGGAGGTTGGATTTTCCTCATCACTGCCTGACTGACCCCATGACCTTGGCAAGCTATTTCTCCTAAGGAAAACAGTAGGAGATGGTTGCAATCGGTGACTTTCAAGGATCTCCCAGCTCTGAAATCCTACGATTCTAAGAGGTCTGGGGAAAAGGGAAAAGGGAGGCAGTCCCAGGCAGAGTGCAGAGTGGGGACGATGGGCCCAGAACAGGAACGCAGACTGGGAGGGGCGCAGCAGCCCGTGGGAGGGGTGGTGGGCTTTTGAGTGTTCTCACCCCTGCGGGCCTTTGCATGTTCTGTTCCCTCTGCTTGCAAGACCCCTTGTGCCCTAGCAGCCTAACTCCAGTCATTCTTTAGGTCTCTCCTAAATGTCTCTTCTTTGGAGAAGTCTTTCCTGAAACCCCAACCCAAATAAGAACCTTCTCTTACCTGCTTTCCCAGCACCAATTTTCCTTCATGGCCCTAATTGTGTTACAATGATTTGTTTCCTGGTGTGTTAGTTCGGTGTCCATCTCCCCCACGACCCAGGAGCTCCCATCAAGGTGGTACTGGGCCAGCATTTGTTGAAGGAAGAAATAAGTGAGGACATCCGAGTTCACTGGGTTGGAGACCAGGACACCCGTCCTCACTGCCTGGGTGGCAGAAAAGGATCCGTGATGGCAGATGCCCCCCAGCCTCTCCCCTGCACCCCCTCCTGGCCTGCCCACGTGCCACCGACACACACAGAGCCGACCCGGAGCACTAGAACACTGCAGCTTTATTGAAACAACCGCGCCCGCGACTAGAGGTTACATCTGGGGGGTTGGGGGTGAAAGAGAGACAAGGGAGGACAGAGGCTGAGGTGGAGACAGAGAGCAAGGCAAAGGGGTGAGGACGGGGTCGTGTGACGAAAACAACCCCAGTACCTTTCACCCCTTAGTGAGGGTCTCCTCTTGTGCTTTGACCTTGGTGGTGAATGGGCCTGGGCATGGGGGCAGGGGCTTCTCTCCCAAGCTCAGGAGGCCTCAGGGCTGGATCAGTCCCCTCCCTCCCCTGCCCTTTCTCCTGGGTTGGGGCTAAAGGCCTTGGTGAGCGGCCACCCTGGGGCAGGACGGATGCTAGAGACCAACGGGGCAGATGGGCCAGCAGAGTTGGGCTAAGATAGTGATTATGTGAGCGGCTGGGTGGAGGGGTGGGAATATGAGGAGGGAGAGCATTCCCAGTAGGGCTCCTGGGAAAGGAATGCAGGTGACATGAGGGAGATGGGGTGGTGGTGGGCAAGTGCCATCTCTCTGGGCTTCAGCTTTCTCATCTGTACAGTGGGGGTACTGAATTAGACGGTCTCTAAGGTCTCTTCCAACTCTGAGGGTCAAGGGATACACAGGAAAGAGTGGTCCTTCTACCCCAGCACACACGCTCTCACACATACACACACACACACACACCCACACTCTTAGACACACACACACACACACACACACACACACACACTTAGACACACACACACACACACCCCAAAGAGAGATGTGCTACTTTGCCTTTGAAAGCAGGAAGGGCTCCCCTGAACCAGAACCACCACCAGTGCCCTACAGGGACTCCCCAGAACTGGTTCACCCACTCTATTCCTGGGGACAGTGCCTAGAAATCCCTCCAACCCCCTTGAGCTGGCCAGAGAAAAAAACACTAGGATTTGTCCCTGTTCCTTCAGGCCTCCTGGCCCTTAGGGGTAAGTCAACAGGACGAGGACACCAAGACACACTGACCTTTATTCCCACCCCAGACCTGTGTGCAGAGGGGAGGGGAGGAGAGAGAGAGGCCCTTCTCTGTGGGGACAAGCAGGTACCAGGCCTGAGTGGGGTGGGAGGGGCTATGGCCTGGGATATGAGGCCAAAATCTGGGGTGGGGGACATTGCCCCTCCCAGTGCAGGGCCCAGTAACACCTGTAACATCTGTACCAGCACCCGGAGACAAGAGCAGTTTGACCAAGCTCCTCATTGCTACCTGACAGGAGACCCCGGGGGCAGTGGCCAGCAGGGTGACACCCCAGAGCTTTAGAACCTGGATTCCAAGGCCAGCTCCCCCTAACTAGCTATGTGACTCTGGGCTTCACCCTCCTCATCTTTACCATGAGGGGAATGGACCTCTGAGCCCATCCCAGCCCTGGCTGCCTGAGCCCGGGCCTTCACAGAGCACAGGGAGAAAGGAGAATGAATGGGAAGGAGGTGTCAGTGCTGTCCCAGAGAGGGCAAAGTGGGAGGAGGGCCCCCAGAGGAGGGGACCTGGTCTGCAGGCTTAGCCTGGCACCCCAGATGGCTGTCTTGTGGTCCCAGCAGCAGGACAGCCAAGCTGAGTTGCCCCCTCTCCTACCCATACAGCACATGGCCCGAGGAGTCCCTTTCCAGACACCAACCTGGAGGGGATGGGGTGCAGAGACCCTAATACCCTGAGAGCTGACCCTAGACTCTCAGTTTAAAGGCCACAAAATGCCTCAGCACCCCCTGACCCAGAGCTAAGCCTGCTATCGGGGAGATGCACTGGGTCCAGCCAGCCTGCTCTCCCCTGGGCTGGGGGTTCTTCATGGGCCATCTACCAACATGCAGACGTTGACACCCACTGGCACCCAAGACGCACACAGCACAGGCGACACTGATACAGAAGTGCTGACTTACACAAACACACCCGCATGTTACCTAGGGACACACAGACACTCATCTCTCGCAGGCCCCCTGACAGAAGACAGACCCACACAGACAGCACACCCTAGGCGCTCAGATCACACACTGTTGGTGCTAGCACACACTGACACCCACGTCCCCCGCAGGCCCGTGAGCACACAGACACCCACATGCCCACCTCCCATCTGCACACGAGGACCAGGGACCTTTGTTAGCCTAGGTCTAGCTACCCTCAAGTCAGGGTTGCCCTGGCCCATGGCAACCTCCCTGCAGCAGTGGTCCCTGTCACTCCCTGGCTTTGCATTCTCTGTCCACGTCACCAGGTCCCCTCTCGCCAGACCAGAAATTCAGGGGCCGCACACGTGTGGTTCAGCTCAGCTGCTACATGCCGAGCACCTTCCTACACAAGACTCTGTGGGCACTAAGGTGAACAGGGGAGACAGGGTCCCCATGTTAGAGCAGACAGCACAAGGGACAGGAGTATTCAAAAGCCATGTGAGGGAAGTAGGCCTAGGGCACCATGGAGTACCAGGAGAAAGCACTCGAGGCCATGCATCTCTGGGTCTCCCGCCCCATGCCAGAGAGGGCACAGGTGACAGGCCAGTGGTTGCCAGTCTTGGGTTCTCCTGAGGAGCTTTGAAACATTTCTGATGCCAGGCCACACACCAATCCAATTAAATCAGAACCTCTGGACTGGGACCCAAGCATCAGTGCTTCCTCAGACTCCCTTGAGGTTGTCTCCTGCAGCCGGGGCTGGGAGGCACCGATTTAGATGTTCTGTGGCCGTGGGCAGAGCTTGCTGAGTGAATTCCAGAATAGGCCCACTCGTGCTGGGCATGGGGTTGGGATGGGTGGGGAGAGGGTTGGAAGGCTCAGAAGAGGAGCTCACAGTCTAGTTGGGGCAACAGACCCTGCACAGATGGGACAATTAAGGAACAATCCCCGGCAGGCATGATGGAAGCGTGTTCTGGAACCCTGTGTCCACTCATTTCAGACAGCAGCCTTGGCTGGGCCGGGACAGCCAGCTTGGTTGGGTATTAGGAGGCCCTGCTCCCGCCTTGGCCCAGCCACTCACCAGCTGTTGGTGATGATGGTGACACAGGCCTGGCAGAGTGGTGAGATGGGCAGCATTTGCCTTGGTTCCCTGCCTGCCTCCTGGCATTGCAGTGCTGCCTCTTCTCTGCAACTGTCCCCACAGAATGCTTCAGAAGCCCCGTGACACTCCTCTCCAAAGGCTCTTGCATTCCAATAGGGTCGTCTGTAAGCTCTTGGTCATCCGTAGAGGATGAAAGGTAGAAATTCAGGTGGTGGTGGGCAGCTTGAGGCTACAGAATAGGGCTGGAAGTGGTGTATTTAGCCAGCACCCCACAGGCATCCCTATCACTCACCAAGACAGACACCCATGCGGACATACAGGCACTCGCAGAGACGCAGTACAGACCCAGCCTCACAGGTATGTATCGCTGCACACGCACACTCATCTGCACACAGTCCTGCCCAGAGCTGTACCCACAGTGCCCCACAGACACCAATGAGCCCACTCCCACGCACACACACACAGACACGTGCCCCCACTCACACATGCATGAAGACTCATCCTGGAAGGGGCCAGGCCTCCTCTCTCCTGCAGACAGCTGACGGGGGGCTCCGGGGTGGTGAGGAGAGATCTGGATCCCACTGTGCCCATCTCAGGATCCCGACCCAGGACCCAAGGACAGGGAGCCCTTTCACACCTGAGATCATGAGCTCAATTCCCAGGGGAC
This sequence comes from Lyroderma lyra, assembly GCA_004026885.1. Taxonomy (NCBI): domain Eukaryota; kingdom Metazoa; phylum Chordata; class Mammalia; order Chiroptera; family Megadermatidae; genus Lyroderma; species Lyroderma lyra. Next base: position 12,556 of record PVJL010005490.1, read on the forward strand.
AGGGTGACCAGCCACTGTCCCACGCCCCCACCCCCCACTCTACAAATCCCTCCTCCTTCGCTGACCCCGGTAGGAAGGGAAGAGCCAACCAGGTGGTGCTGTGCAGGGTCGGAGGGTGGGGGCCGTCTCCCCGCATATGCCCTCCCATTCAGGGCACCCCCTCATGTCAAGTATATAAGAAGTGGAGGTTCCACTCTACTTCCAAGTTCAGGGTTCTGTATGGGGACACAGAATTGTGGAAGCAGGACTCCTCTGCCGCTCTCAGAGTCAGGCCTCCCTCACAAACGGCGTGGCTCTTCAGAGACGCAGCTGGGGCTGAGGTCAGGCCAGCCTTGGGGTGGGGACTGTGCTCAGGAATCCAGCGGCTCCACAGGGGGTTTGAGGGAGGGAAGAGGAAGGTGTCCATCTTCAGGCTGCCCAGCTGAAGACTCCATGCTGGGTCCCTTCAAAGGGGGCACAGTGAGGGGAGAATATGACACCTCAGGACAGGTCAGGGGATCTGGGTGGCCCGGGGCCTTGCCTTTCAGCCCTTGCCCTGGGAACAGAGTTGCTCACAGAGTCCTGCCTGGCCCCCTCGGACCTCGGCCTCCCTCATCCCAGGGAGTCCCAGAGTCCGGCCAAGAGCAAGGCCCCCCATCCCTGCTTCCCTTCTGATAAAGCCACCGGGCTGGAGCTCGGCCTTAAGTTAGGGATGGGGGAAGGGCAGAAACACACCATAGGGGCAGCCAGGACAAGGCCTCTGTGGCCCTGAGGTCCCTGGGGAGGCAGACGCCATTCAGGTGAGTCCTGTCTCTGCAGTAAAGAAGGTGCTGGCAGGTCAGATAGAAACTTGTGCTTTAATAGATCTGTGTGTGGGTGTGGGTGTGTGAGCGTGTGCGTGTGTCGAACGACCGTCTGCGGGGCCCCAGCGCCGGGCCTCTGTCCTCGTTCAACTGCTCTTCCTCGCAGCCAACGCAGGCCCCTCCCTGTTGGGCTGGCCCTGCCCCGGGCACCCCGGCTGGCGGGGGTCAGTCTTTGGTACGATGCAGACACTTTGGTGTGCCAGGGGCGGGGTGGGGGGCCACGCAGCTCTCATCATCTCTGCAACGCCAAGAGGAAGATGGCCATGGGCGCCCAGAGCTGCGGGCGGGGCTGGCGGGAGACTCCACTGCCGGGCATCACCACCACTGTGATGGGAGAGAGAGGGGAGACAGGCCGGGGCTCTGGTCAGCTCGGCAGGGCCAGGAAGTGGCAGGCAGTCAGGCAGGCTGTGGTAGGGCCCCCTTCTCTGCCCTGGAGGTGGGGATTGGCCTCAATGCACACAGACTCACTCATCAGCACAGATGGGAGGTGGGGTGGGGTGGGGGTTCACAGCCTGCCAGGGCCAGATCCTGGCTCTGAGGCTCACTAAGACACGGCTCAATTCCTTTGACCTCAGTGGGCTTCAGTTTCTTCATCTGTGAAATGAGTTTAAAAGTCCGAGCTACCCCAGAGGACTGTTGTGAACACTGAGTGAGCTCCTACATGAACAGATTTTTGTATCTTGCCTGGTACACAGTAATCACACAGTAAACTCAAGCTGTTATTATTGCAAACACCTGGCCCATGGCTGTCACATCGGGACCCAAACACACAGAGGCACGCCGACACAGGCACGGGAGGCACTCTGGCACGCAAATAGCTCAGCAAGCTCACGGAGGCAGGGTCGGGTCTTCTCATCGTCCTACACATGCCCTGCAGCCTGAGCCAGGCTGGGGCCCAAGTGTTCACAGTCACCCCCCCACACAGTCAGCCCGCCAATGTGAACCCCCATTCAGACACAAACACCCTCCTACAGGTGCTCACCCAAACGACCCTCCATGGATTTGCCCCACACTCCCGTCTCATCCTCACCTTTATTGGGGTCCAGCTGCTTCCGAGGACATTCCCCCTTCTTCAGAGTGACATCGTCTATGGCGATATCCCCCAGGTAGCCCGAGCCTCGAACCCCCTCAAAAATAATCTGGGATGGGGTCAGAGAGCAGGGGGCAGGAGTTAGGGAGGTTCTGCTGGACAGACCCCCCTTCCCCTCGGCGTGCCCAGGAGCCCCCCACCCCACCTCCTGCCTGCTTTCCTCTTCGGCTCCCAGAAACGAGCCCCGAGCCTTCCCAAGGGCTTCCGGGACAGAGAACCGCCCACGGGCTGGGGGAGCCGTGAGCAGCGGGCGGGCCTGGCGGACTCACCTGGAAGGGCCCGCTGGGGTTGATGGGCACATGCGCCTGCTGCCACACGTTGCCCTTATTGCCGCTGAGGGACCAGGCGTGCGTGTCCAGAACCCCTTTGTTCCGGGACCGCACCAGGAGGTTGAGGGAGCCTGTGGCGAAGAGAGCGGGGCAGTGAGGTCTGTGTAAGGGCGCCCTTCCCCTTCCCGATCGGCCAAGCGCTCCTCTCTCACCACTGCCCACAGCACTGTCCCTGCTGGAGGGGACCTTCTCCCCATCACAGACTGGTTCAATGTCCCATTATCCTGGGGGTACAGGGGTGTGACATGGGAAGGAGAGAGACAGCAGCAGGGCTTCAGTTCATCAGGACAACTTGCAAATTTTCTGTCATTTCTTCCCTTCCCTCCTGATGAGCTAATTGCCCCAGCCCCCAAACACACGCGCGCACACACCACCCTCACCACGCCAGACGGGGGTTGTCCCAGGGTGCTGGGGCTTATGTCTGAACACATGTCAGGGTTCCAAAACACGCAGCACGTACCCCTGCGGTACGTGATATGTGGGACGCTTTCTGGAGGGACAGAAATGGACTTAAACATTTTTAATACTTATATGTATGTTGTAAGAGATGAATAAAGCTAGCCCTTCAAACCTTAATATTAATGCTTAGGACAAAGTTAAGAAAAGAAGACTAGTTGACTTAAAGAAAGCTATGAGTACTATTTGTGTGACATTACCATGGTAAAAATAGTGAAAGTAAAATTTTGGAGCATTAGTCTGTGGGTGCTGAGCCCATCTGCCCACAGCCACGGGGCCTGGAGCTCTGGAGGGGCTGAGGGGGACTGGAGGAGAGGGAGGGGATCACGGCTTGGCTAAGAGCATCCAGGCAGTGGCATGTCCCCTTCCCCGCTCTTCCAGCCCATCTTGAGCCCCCGGTGACATAAAGCACCTGGTTCAGAGGGAAGAAGAATCAACTGAGATGGAGCATGGTGGCTGGCATTTCATGGCACTGCCCACAGACAAAGCCACACCATCTGTGACACCAGATAGGCAGATCCCCTATGGAGGAGAGCCACCAAATGTTACCTGCCTGAGATGAAAGGAGTTGGCTTGGAACAAGAAGAGCAGGCGAAACGCGAGGTCTGGGGACAGCTGGTACCCAGAGCTGCCAGGTAGGCGGGGAGGGAAGGGGAGAAAAGGGACCAGGACAGCAAGAAACAACCCCTTCCCCAGCAGCAGAGCCAGGCCTGGATGGGGGGCCCTCACCAGCAGATGGGGCCTTGAGAGGGCTGCAACCAACAGCCAGTGGGCCAGGAGGTGACACACTGGCTTCAGCAGGGCCCAAGCCCTAATGCCTTCCAGCCCCCAAAGAACCTCTCTTTCCACTCCTGGAGACCTTCCTCTATCCCTACCGCCTGAGACCCAGCCTCGATCCCCACACCTTTTCTTCCTCCTGTGCCACCCTGCCCCAAGCACACTAATGGGGAAACCCCACCTTTTCACTGCTCCAACAAAAATGGAATCTCTGCCCCCTGCCTTGAGCACCCCACCAGCTCCAAGATCTCCCTTGCTCAGGTGCTTCCTGACAGCCTCTCACAGGGCTCTGCCAGAGCCCAGGACCTTCGCTCTCCCGTAAGGATGGGCCTGCTCACTGCATTCTTCCCTATCTTCCTCACCTCCTCCAAAGCCAAGTGCAACTGCATGCTGGAGCCTGGACATACTCCAGCTTTCCAGTCTCTGGGCTTTTGCTCAGGCTCTTCCCACTGCTTGTGATGCCTTTCCCTGCCAGGTCCCCTGCCCAAATCCATTCTGGGCTTCAAGGCCTCTCTGAAACATCACCTCCTCCAAGAAGTCTTCCTACACTTGAGCTGGAAGCCCTCTATGCTTCCTGGGAACTCTGAGTCCTTAAACTGCAGGTCCCCAAGCCCAGCCCTCTGTGTTCAGGGATAAGGCAGTTACCGGGATTCCTATCTTCTCCCTATTCGACTCCTTGGGGGAAAGTCTGCATCACCTTGCTATCAGTTCTCAATAATTAAATGGTGAATGAACTTTACACAACTGTTGTCAGGACGTTCATAGAATCTCAGGGTTAGAAGTTACCTCAGGGTTCATCAAGACCAGACTTCCCTATCATTCATTCATTCATCCATTCATCCATCCATCTATTGAGCACCACTATGTGCCAGGCACTGTTGTAGGCACTAGAGATACATTAGTGAATAAGACAAAGACCCCTGCCCTCCTGGAGCTTACGCTCTATTGGCAGTAAGCATTACAAAGCAAATAATGCAGGGAATAGGGAGGTATTTCCGATGGGCCTGTCAGGGACCTCCCTGAAGAGACCTGAATGAGGGGAGGGAAGCATGCTCCAGGCCAGGGGAACATCATGAGCAAAAGCCCCTAAGGCAGGGGGAGCAGCAGGAAATGAGGTCAGAGGAGCAGGCAGGGTCTGGATCAGGTCTGGAGGGCCTGCAGAAGATGGTGATGGAAGGGGATGGGGCAGGGGAGTAGCATGACCTGGACAGGGATCTCCTCCACAGTATCCTTGCTGGACAGTCCTCCCATCCAGGGACAGGACAGCCCACTCCTTTGTGGGGCAGGGGTCTTACAGGGTCTTCCTCAGGTAGAATCAAGTCTGTCCCCAGGAATCTTTCATTGACGTGCTTGTCCCCCTACCTTCCCGGGGAACAAGGTTTGAGCAAGCTTGGAGGCCCAGACTGCTCCCAGATACCCCAGCACCCCGGCTCCTAAGGTGTGATTTCCCAGGGCCCTATTGAGTCCAAGATGCTCCTCCTGAACTGGGGATAAAGTGACCTGGGATGTGAACTTTCGGTGTTAAAACCGGGGCAAAGCAGACTTGGTTTGCATTGGTTACTCCAGCTGAGGAAGCCAAATGGAAACAAGAGGGCTGGGCAGGGCGGGCAGTCCTGGTCATCCACCCCACCAACGCGAAAGGAAGCTTCTCACAAGTCCAGCCCCAGCCCCAGCTGCACTCACTGGTCTATGTGCCTGGTCTGGGGGCCCCAGTGGACACCGAACTTTTCATCCCACCCCACTGCAGTTCATCAGTTCAGCCTGAGCCACCGTGTGAGCCGTGGAGACTTCTGCATATAGTTCTACCCGTGCTTCAAGTCACTTCCTTTACCGTGCAGCTGAGGAAAACGATGACGTCTGTGACCTGCTAAGGCCTAGTCACCAAGATGCCCTCGGTTCAGGGGTAAAACAAGGCTCACAACAGCGTGTGTCAGAGCGGGGGAGGGAGACTAGAATATAAGCGTACTGCTTCTACATACATAAAATCTTTCTGGAAATTTCCCCCCACATCTAGTACATTGATCGCCTTTTGGAGAGGGGGGCTGTAGGTAGCAGGGGGACTGGGATGGGAGGGGACTCTCATATGCAGCCTTTTGAACCTTTTGATCTATGCAAGACACACAACTTCCCCATAAATAAGTAAACAAATGAAAGACAAGTTAATGTCAGTTCCTCAGCAGACTCTCCCACAATCAGAGTCGGTCCCTGTTACCAGCTGTCTTGGCTCCTATTCTGCTGCCGCGAACACGTGTCACAGTGGCCACTAAATCCTCTCTGGTGCGATTAGTTGTTTAATGTCTGTCTCTCCAACTTGCCAAGAGGATGGGGAACCCGTCCAGCCCTTTTACTGCAGCACCTGATGCCTGGCACAGGGCCGGGGCGCTGGAAGTGATGGCTGCACTGATGAGTTCATTGGCTAATGTGACATTCCTATCAGTGCCATCTCTGTCCAAAGGGCAGTCCTCAGGTTCAAGCCCAGGCTTAGGAAGCAGGATTTCCTCTCACTGCTCACAAAGCAGCACCCTTCAGCTCTGTGTCAGGGTTTGAGGGAGTCAGATAGACTTGGGGTACTGCGTGGTCTTGGGCAAATGCTCACTCCCCCTGATTTACACGGCAACACCTTCCTCACCTGGTGGTTGTGAGGGACAATGAGACCACGGATTCAGAGCACCCAGGATGTCAGCTGGCACCTGGCAGGCACTCACTACACGCAGCCTCTTAGCTGTTTTCTCCATCCCTTCCAGGACTCTCATCTCATTCTGCTGGAGCCTTTTCTTTCTTTTTAGTGTTTATTTTTGGTAGACTCAGAAAACCTTTATCATCTCAAAACCTCACATAAGCCGGCTCTGGACCTCTTCCCTTGTCCAGATTCTGCCTACACCCACTCCAAGGGTCTCTGATTCAGACGAAGCCCAGGCCCCACGTGGGCCAGTCCCTAGCGTCCGGTGGACCCCCTCTCTCCCCACAGCCCCCCACACACTGGGGAAGACCACCTGGCCCCTTCACTCACCGATGTGCTTCCCGTACATGTGGTAGAAGAAGGAGACACAGTAGAACTTGGCGCTGGCGTTGTACAAGGGACTCACCAGCCGTGCACGGTCCCCCAGCTCCCGGGGCCTGGATGTCTCAATGAACATGTAGTAGCCTGTGGGGGAAGGGGAGATGTACCAACAGCCTCCTCCTCACCCCACCCAGGCCTCTTCCCACCCTTCCCTTCCCACCACCATGCTTGCCTTCTCTGCCTTGGTCTCAGGTGTCTAATTCCCAGGTGCCTCACCCCAACCCCTACTCCCATCCTCCCTGCCTCACAGCATGGGAGTCTAGGCCAACCTTTATCAGTTCTTAGCTCTTTGAAGTTCCTCTTCTTCCTGATTCTCTGTTAAGACAGGGCTGTCCCCCCTCAGACTGGGGCTCCCTGAGGGCAGGGCTGTGTGTCCCTTTAGACTGGGGCTCCCTGAGGGCACGGCCATGTTCCCCCTCAGACTGGGGCTCCCCGAGGGCAGGGCCATGTCCCCCCTCAGACTGGGGCTCCCCAAGGGCAGGGCTGTGTCCCCCCACAGACTGGGGCTCCCTGAAGGCAAGGCTGTGTCTCCCCTCAGACTGGGGCTCCCTGAGGGCAGGGCCGTGTCTCCCCTCAGACTGGGGCTCCCTGAGGGCAGGGCCATGTCCCCCCTCAATCTGGGGCTCCCTGTGGCCAGAACCCTGAAATTTCTTCCAGTCCTAGCAGCAGGCCATGTCCTCACCCTCAGGGGTGCCACTGATGTCAGTGGGGGGACCAGTGTTGGGAGAACGCTTGGGGTTCTGGGTGAGGGCATTCTGCCGTGTCCAGTCAAAGTTGTCTGTCAGGTCCTGGGTGTAGCCACAGATCTTCTCATCCTCAAAGTGGCAGGTGTTGTCTGTATTGGGGTGGGAGGTTGGAGTGAGACAGCTTCCTGGGGGTCAGCCTCCTCAGGCCCTCTGGTCCAGCTCTGCCCCCCACCCCTGGTCACCCCTGCGGCAGCTCCCAAGCATCCCAGCAGTGGGCCCAGGATGCCAGGGCTTGAGAAGCTAGACAACAGGGGCCCTGACTAATTTGTTTCCAGAACAGGACTTCTTAAACTTTTTGTACCACCACAGACCCTCTGGCATCCAGGAAAGTTTAAGGACCCCGTCTCAGACTCATAATTTTAATACATAAAATGAAATACAAAGGATTACAGAGGAAATCAATTATACTGAAATAGAGTTGTCAAATATTTTTAAACAAATTTGTGATATAAGTGGGCTTCTTTATTATCTAATTAAATCACAAGATCTAGTGTTAGTTCTAATAACTGCAGTAGTTTTGAAATACTAATGAATGTAAATGACATTTAGAGATAGCTGCAACAACGTTAAGGTGATGTGAAGACATCAGATGTTTTATGATAGAAGTACTAATTATATTACTGTGGTTGGTTGCCTACATTTATCATTGAAGGAGCTATTACATTTCTGCTAGAAGTTAGGAAAAATGAAGTGTTTGCTCTTCCAGGTTCCAGATTTGTGGACCCCTGAATTTTATACACATATTCTTTGCAGGGGGGGGGGTCCAGGGATCTGAAATTAAGAACCCCTAGCCCAGGAAACAGGGGATACCAATTAGCCTGGCCTTGGGGTGGGGACAGTGAGTGGTGCTGAGTGAGGACAAAAGGCCCTGAGTTAAGAGATATTCCAAAACTCCGCCTCACCCCCACCTTTAAGCCCCAGAATAAATCCTGGATACAAACATCTCTAAGTCTAGCCTTGCTCCCTTCTGCTACTCCTTCTAGCTGCTGGCCTCCACCCTGTTTTCTCCCTGGTATCATTTGGGGTCCTTTCCCCGCCCCCCCCAGGGAAACCTTTGTGTTCCTAAGGGGAAGGAGAAGTGGGTAAGGCTGTCTCACCTGATGGATTCGGAGAATTGATGGCTGAGAAAGCAAGCAGGAAAACCAAGTGAGAATCGAGTGGAGCTGTGCAGAGGTTACCCGAGCTTAGAACCAGGGGACAGGGGCCCCAGAGCCAGGACTGGGGGCCAGAAGGGCCTGGCCTGCAGTGACAGAGCAGGACACTGCATAGTGGGGAGCTCCAAGCTCAGGAACCACGTAGGGAAGGTGGAGGGGGTCCCCTGGGCATGAGATGGGCCTTCCCTTCCCACCACCACCACCACCACCACCACCACTTACGCTCTGTGTAGTGGATGATGCGGGAGGCCATGTCACCAGCCCCAAAGGTGGTATAGGGTGTGAGGCGGACCTCGTAGCTATGGGGCACACGGAGGTCAGTCAGAATGTACTCCAGCAGCTGCCCCTTCTCCACACGCCGCACTGGGATGGCCTTCACCATGGCATTGTGCTGATTCAACTGCAGATACGGGGAGTTCCCAGATGCTCAGCAGGCCACACCCTCCACCAGAGCACCAGCCCAGGCCCTGGTATGACTTTGAGGGTCAGTGTCAAGGAGCAGAAAGAGCAAAGACTAGGAAGCCAGGCCTTCAGTTTCCTCATGTGTGGGAGAGAGCAATCACCCCTACCATGCCTACCTCCCAGGGCTGTCTTATTAATAAGTGAGAGCAACACACACTGAACACTTAATGTGTGCTAGGCACTGTTTAAATGCTTCACAATTATTAACTCATTTAATCCTCAAAACAATGATCCTATGAGGTAGAACATTATAATTATACCCCCATTTTATAGATGAGGAAGCTGAGGCCAAACAGATGTAGCTTGCCCGAGTTCATACAGAGCTGGATTCTAGCTTAAGCAGTCTGCCCCAGAACCACATTCTTACCATCACCAAACTGCCCCCTGGGCTGGGCAAAACCACATGGGATTAGACAGGACACGAGACCAGCATAATGGCTCTGGCCTTGTGTTCTAGAAACCCCGAGGGTGAGACTTAAGCTCATGCCTTAAGTTTCTGCTGCAGGCTTCTGAGGTGAGAACAGATTCTGTTTCATGAGCAGAGCTGGCTCTTCCCATCTCCCCCTCCACTGACCCCTGCCCAATTGTGAGTGCTGTGCCCAGACTATGGGTTCAGAGGGGTCAGGTCCCTAGCACCCCCCAGCTCCTGCTGCTGTGTCTAGAACACTTTCCCTCTGGCACAGAAGAGTTGTCTGTGAGAAGGGTCTGTGTCCCAGTCCCACCTCCAACCCATTCCCCTGACTCCATGAGCACTTCGGGGTCAGCCGGCACCCAGGCCCCATCTCCCTTGGCCCACCTGGCGGACACTGAGTCGGTAGTTGAGCACAGGGTCCACAGCGTCCGGCTCCCTCTGGGTCCACTGCAGCACATAGGAGTAGTTCTTGGACAGCTTGTGGCTGCGGGTGGGGTTGGGGGTGTCGAAGTAAAACTCCGGGCTGTAGGCTTTGGCTGAGAGGGCAGGGAGGGGGGCATGGGGCCATGGAGGGTGGGGGATGGGGAGAGACAAGAGAGAGGAGGTGTGGGAGAGGGAGACAGAGGATGGAGTGGAGCGGAGGAAGGGGATGGGGAGACAAAGAGAAGGGAATATTGTGAGGAGAGGAGATGGGGCAGGGAGGACATTGGGGAGAATGAGGGTGGGGTAGGAGAAGTGGGAGATGGAGAAAAGGGAGATTGGGAATTCCAAGACGGTGTTGGTGAGAACCGAGTGGAAAGGACAAGAAAAAGAGCAAAGAGAAGTTTGGGAAGACAGGGATATTAGAGAAGACACGGGGAAAGAGGATTGGAGGAAGACGGAAGAAGGATCGAGGGATTGAGGTAGAAGGAAGAGAAGAGAGAGGAGGGTAGAGCGAGGCAGAAAAGGTGGGGAGACAGGGAGAGTATGGGAGAACAAGGGAGAGGGGAAGGAGGTGGGAAATGTCACAGGGGCCTCTGGCTGGCAGGGCTGGGGAGGTGGCCGGTGACCTGTGGTGCTAGCCCTGCTGTTGAGTGAGGGGGATCCAAACAAGAGCTAAAGGGACACCCAGTCAGTCAAGGGCGGTTAAGAGAGCTGAGTGCAGTGGAATGGGGGACAGACCTGCCTGGGGTTTTTAGGGCGCTGCCACAGCTCTGATGGGGAACCGGCTCTTCCCCATGGAGGAAGGAGAAACAGGAGTCGGCAACCCCGCTAGCCCCTCTCTGTTCCTCTCGCCCCTCACCACGATCTCCACCTTTCTGACCCACCCACTCCCGTCTGCAGCCCCAAACAGCCCACCGGGGCATGGCCTGATGAGGACATAGGGCTGAGAGGAATTTCTGGGCACCTAAGGGCCTGAAACTCTAGGGTGACAAACAGCTTAGGAAATGTGTGCTGGCTGGCTGTCCCAGCACAACCCACGAGGTCCCAAAGACGCTATTGAGGGACTCCTTCGCTCCCCTAAGCTACAGTTCAGGCCCCTCACATTGCGCCCGCGGTCTGGAAAGGAGAAGGTTCCCCATTCCCAGTCTTTGGAGCCAAAGACGAAGAGGGGGGGGCTTGAAACTTGACGCCAGGGATGGGGTGGTGTCCAGGGCTTGAGTGGGCGGCCCTAAACCTGGTGTAGGTGGAGCTGAAGAGGGCTTTCTATGGAAACAGCTGGAAACGGAGAACTGGGATTGGATAAGGCTGGAAGAGGTGGAGCCTATGCCTCATGTAGGCGGGGCCCAGGCGCTGCGTGCACGAGCCTTTAAAGGGAAGGGCCCAAAACTGGTACCGGTGGGGCTAAAGGAGGCGTGGTTAAGGAGGGCTTGGAAGGGGCGGTGCTGTCAGAGTTCAAGGAAGGGGGCTGAACTAAAATGGGCGGGGCTTAGGACAGGTATAGGCGGGCCTTGAAAGGGGAAGGCCCAGACCTAAGTGGGCAAGAGTAGAGTGGGCGGGGCTGTAAAAGGTCATGGTTGAATCCGGGCCGGATGCGCGGGGTCTAGACCTGTCATGGGCGGGTCTTGGACAGGCAGGGGCCTACACCTGGTGTAGGCGGGGAGAAAGGGGCCAGGGCCCAGGCCGGGTGTGGGCAGGACTAGAGTTGGGGCGGAGCCTGGGTCTAAGTGGGCGTGGTTGGGTGGGGCGAGACCCACTGGACTCTCACCGGAGACCTGAAAGAGGCAGGCAGCTGAGCCCACGTCGTTGGAGACGCTGCACTCGTAGCTGCCGCTGCTGTCGCGGGTGACGGCGTCGAGGCGCAGCTCGGAGTGGTCCGGGGCCTCGGCGGCGACGGGGACGGCTGGCGGCGGAGGCAGCAGCTGCCCTTTGAAGCGCCACACTGCGGAGGCGATGCGCTGGGGGCTACCTCGGAGGAGCGAGCAGCGTAGGAGCACAGGCCTGCCCAGAGCCTGGCGTACATCCTGGGAGCTGGGCTCCACTTCCGGCGGGACTGGGGGCAGGGGCGGCGGTCAGCGGGGCCGAGGGGTTTCTGAGGATTGGCCCCACGGGGGGAGGCGACGTACTCGCCCCTATTCCCGTGCCCCCAGCCTAGAAGGTTCTCAGGAAGGATACACACTCGCAACACGCTCATGCAGTAGCCGCACTTGAACCTCCCGGACCTGCAGATACCTACCCCCTCTCGGCCATTCCTTCTAGCTGTACTTCCTAGGCTGGGCCTCTATTCATGCCTCAAAGGGCCCCTCAGCTCCCACGTAATGAAAAGCAGTATAACATCGGGATTTAGAGACTGATCGCGGGAGCTAGATGACGGAGGTTCAAATCCCAGCCCCTACTCTATTTAGCTGTGAGAATTTACGCAAGTTATTTAACCAATCTGTGACTCGGTTTCCCTATTGTAAAAAAAATGTGTCAGGGTGTCAAGGAGGGTTTAGAGGTATCAGCAGGTGGAGGGGTTGGTTGGACTGGGTGGGTAAAGAAGGGGCAGGCTGACTGAGAACGCGGGGTGGCGGGGGGCAGGGACAGTTTGGGAGGCAGTCCGAGTGGGAAGGTGGGACTCACACTGCACGTTCAGCTGCACCTGGGCCTCGCGGGGGCGCACATTGAAGCCATTATATCGAGCCGTCTGGCAGCGGTAGGTCCCACTCATGTCGCGGCTCACACGCTCCAGCCGCAGCTTCCCATCCGGGGTCTCCTCCAAGGGCAGCCCCGAGGGCAGCAGCGCAGCCTCCTTGTCCACGCGGGACCAAAGCACAGGCGGCCGCGGCTTGCCCCGCACCTCACATTGCAGCTCGGCGGGGGAGCCCTCGCGCACGGTCACCACGGCCCTGCCCTTGGGCACGCTGATGGTGGGCGGCACTGGGGGAGCGGGGGCGGGGGGTAGGAGCGGGGTTAGAGCTCCCCCCCTGGCCTCCCTTTCCCATCCCAGACCTCCCACGGATCTCAGTATCTCCAAGCCGAACTCACCTCTCCAAATCCTCTCCACCTCCGTCCTGGTCTCTACCTCAGGCTTTCCCAACTCAGCTGAAGTTGTCCTGGCCTATTCCTTCTTTCCCCCTACCTCAACGTTTTGGAGATCCTTTTAAACAATTCTACTAAATACCTCCTCCCTAAATCTCCTCTCTCCTGCTTGCTGGCCCTGCTGCAGTTACAGCTTCTATCTTCTCTTTCTGAAGTGTCACCACAGATGGCTAGTCGTTACCCCAACATCCTTACCCTTTTTGCCCAAGCAGAGCATGCGGCCAGACTAAAGACTATCTCCCAGCCTGCTTTATAGCTAGCTGTAGCTGTGCGACTAAATTCTGGCCATTGCGACTTGACAGAATATAAGAGTCTTTAAAGGGAGAGGCCATGCACTTCTCTTCCTCCTTCCTGCTGGCTGGAAGGCAGGATGATGACTGCAGCTGAAAATGCCATTGGGGACCAGGTGGCACATGCTAAGGATAAGGGATGGAGCCTGGGGCCCTGAAGACTTGGTGGTGGAGAGCCGCTATTCCAGCTTGCACTGCTCACTTGTATATGAAGAAGAAATACACAGCTAGCTTGTTTAAGCCATTTTTATTTAGGGTTTTTTGTTGTTATTCTCAGCCAGGCGTAATCCAACTCAACACAATGCCCAAATGGAGGGTCTGTTAAAGATTTCCATGGGTCCCATCTCACATCATATCAAATTAAAATGTCCTACATTAAATAGAAATTGCAAATAACTCTACAAGGCACACTGAGACCCAGTTATCTATTTAGCATAATTTATACTCTACAAACATTTATACATTTTTTGGCTGTAATTCTGCAGTTTTCTTGTTGTACTTTGGACCCAATTAATTTATTTTTCTAGTTCTAAACCATTTCCACGGGCCCTGAAAGAACTTTCATGCCCTTGGCATCAGGTTTATGAGCCAATAGAGGACATGGCCCTGTGCCCTCTTGATTACCCTGTCTCTAAAACATCCCATCTTCCAATCCTGCACCCCCACAGGCCAATGGGCTGTCTCTCCCATTTGAGGCTACACTGTCCTCGGGTTAAAGCTCAAACTCCTTGGCCCTGCAAACAAGTCCTATGTGCTCTGACCTCAGCCACTCCTCAGCCTCATTGTCCCTCTCCCACCCTGTGTCCCAGCTGTGGGATCCACTTGTGAGCAACATATTCCTTGGACACGCCAAGTCTCATACACCTTGGGGGCTCCCTATCCTTTCTCCCCTAGGCTTGTCCCCCCACCTAGCAAATGTTCACACAGAGCATGGCTCCTCTGAGAAGCCTTCCCTGGCATCCTCTGGCAGCCTGGTACTCCTCTCATGTTACCCAGGCTCTGGGGACTGACCCCACCTTTAGCAACTATGTCCTATCTAAGGTTTGCCCTTCCAGTGCCTGTTTTACCCCAATAGATGTGTCTCCCAGGCTGGGTCTGAGAATAGGTCTGTGTGGCATTTGTGTTTGAGTGCCCAGCCTGGTACACAGTGATTGGTGAATAGATGTGTGGGATCTATGGAGGCTGATCCACTCCTAAAGCCCAGCCCAGTGTCTTCTGGAAGCCTTTCCTCACCCCTCCAACTTCACTGGCCCCTTCCTGTGCATATGTCAGGATGGAAGGGGCCTCTGAGGTCATCTGTTTAATGGCTCACAGAAAAGAAATTGAGGCCCAGAGAGTTAAAGAGGCTTAACTTAGGACAGCCAGCACCTCAGTGCAAGGTGCTAGAGACAAGAGATAAGATTCTACAGGCCCTCTCCAAAATCATCCCCTTCTAACTCCTGTCATTTTCAAAGTGTAAACCCTTCAGAGGGGCTGAGGACAGGCCCTGAAGTCAAACTGCCTGGATTCGAATCCCAGTTCCACCACTTACAGTTGTGTGACCTTCGGTAAGTTTTTAAAAACTCTCTGAGCCCGTTTCTTCATCTCTAAAAATTGAAGATAAACCATCTATCCCATAAGGTAAATCATAAAGGCGAATGAGATAAATATAAAATCATCAGACCACATAGTAAACACTCAATAAATGTTAGCCATTATTATTTATTACTAGAACAGAGACCCAAATCCCCTGCATAATCTGGCCCCTGCTGACCTTTCACTCTCATCTCATTCCATTCTCCCAGCCACATTCTCCTCCCTTCAGTTCCCCAAATGGCCCGTGCACTTGCTTGCCTCAGTGCCTTTTCACATGCGGATTCTTTGACCTGCCTCTCTCTTCCACCCTCCCTTGCTCTCCTTTGCCTCATAAATCCTGCCTCTTCCTCAGATTTCAGAGCAAACATTCTATCTTAGGGAACTCTCTCCTGACTCTCATGTATCACAGTTTGCAGTGACATATTTATTTGTGAGACTATCTGAAAAATGTTTGCCTTCCTACTTAGTTCAATGGAGGCAGAGCCTGTCTTGCTCACCACTCTATCCCAGTGCCTAGCACAGCTCCTGGCATATATTAGAATAAGTGCTTATAGATTTATGTGGCATGAACAAATAGTATTCTCTCCACTCTGGCTTCCCTTTCCCAAACTGTTGCCCCACCTTCCCTCTATGGGCCTCTCCAGCTCCCTCACACCTCCCCACTGCCCCTTCAGCTGCCCACCTGTCTCAGAGGAGATGTTGACCTCGACGCTCAGGTCAGGCACAGGTGCCCCTGGGAAGGAAGCCACACACAGGTAGGTGCCGTAGTCACTGAAGTGCAGGTCGATGAGCTCTAGGCTGCTCGTGACAGCAGGCAACTCAGGGTCATTTCGGGTCACCAGCAGCCTCTTGGACATCCGTGCAGGCTTGCCGTTCTTGAACCACTGGTAGGTCACCTTCTCCTGGGGCACTGCATCCACATGGCACGACAGCTTCAGGTCCTGGCCCAGCTGTATATTCTCACTCTCTTTGATCACATCTGGGGTGATCTGGAATGTGGCATTCTTCATGGCTATAGGTGAATGGGGAGGGAAGGGTGGCTGGGGCTGGCCCAAAGCCAGGGCCTATGTCCCACCCCCATCCAGAGCCAGCTCCCCGCAAAGTGGCCCTCCTGGAGATTGTTAGCTACTGTATTTTTGAAAATTGCTTGGAAGTTGTTCTGATGACTCAGTTGCATTTTGGGGGGGTGTCCCCTAAGCAGGGATCAAACACAAGCCGCGGTGGTGAGAGCACCGAAGCCTAGCCACTATACCACCAGGGAACCCCCTTCAGATGCATTGTTAAAAGTTCAAAAGATCTCGATATAGAAAAGTGGGCTTAGTAATCATTAGAGCCACTGTTGACTAAACATACACTATGTGAGAGTCACTGTTCCAAGCACTTTACATGAGTTGACTCATTTAATTCATCCCACAATCTGTGAGGGAGGCATATTAGTGTCCCCATTTTACAAGGGAGGGAACCAAGGCTCAATTTAATTCAGAGCCTGTGCTCTTAGCCACTACACTACTTTATTTTTATTCCTGTTTTTAACCTTGAAAATACAAAAATACAAATTTTGGAAGGATGCACTAGAATGCAACCATGTTTCTATCTAGAGAGTAGGTGGAACTGAGGGAATTGAGGGGAAATTTTAATTAGCACATTTTACCCTTTTGTGCTGATGCTTTGCAACAAGTTTGTGTGATTTTTATAATAAAAGCCCCATACAATAATTTTACATGTAATTACATAAAAATAGAGTTTAGAAAGAAAAATGTCTTGCCTCTTTAAAAAATCTAAATATTGAGTGATGCAATCCAAGAGTGAGACAGAACTCTTAATACTGGGTGCTAATTGGACAGGACAGCCATAAACCAGGACTGGGTTGGGCAAAGCAGGGTGTATGTCACCCTTTGAAGTGACCATAAGTATTTGATGTAAATCAAGATCTCATCAACTCAGGTTTTAAAGGCTGAATGAAAACTAATGGAGAAAAATAGTCTTCTGGTGGGAAAAGTACTATCTAAGGAAAAAATAGTCATCAGATAGCCACACTCTTGCTATTTTTCTTTCTCTCTTTGATTAAGTAAAAAGTCATAGAGAGTAGCTTCTTATTGTGAGGACAGTCAGAGAGAGACTAGTTAGTGAAAGATGAACAACAACTAGAGAGCCTATTTCTTCAAAAGACTCTCAATTGAATTTGGCAGAAGCTATAGAGCTAACACACACACACACACACACACACACACACCACTACCACCACCAACAACAACCACCACCACCTAGAGTTATACAAGCAGAATTTAAAGTTTTCTCCATGAAGCACAGCAGCAAAATCAAGAGCATATTGAGCATCTACTGCTACCTACTAAGGCTGAGGTTTAGTAAGAAAAGTGTTTGTAATTCTTTAGATCGTGCTCCAAGTTTTGTATCATTTTTTACATTTAATAATTATCTTTAGACTCACTGAAATGCTTTGCTAACAACAATCTACATATGAGATATGTGGAAATGTGTATTTCTACTTTTACTCAGTGAATTATGTAGAAACCAGTGTACAAGAAGAAAGCCAGGAAATTTCTCTTTAAGACTGAAAGTCCACATTCAGCTTTCTGCAACCTCAGTTTCCCAACCTAAACAAACAAACAAACAAAACAAAAAAATCATAGGTAATCAACACCGGCTCTTCCCAGATCTTGGCTTGTGGAGATTATATTTGGAAATGAAGACAAAACTATAAATAAAACTATGTAAATTTTAGTCCCGCCATCTGCTGGCAGATGCCTGAATTGCAGGAAAATAAAAGTGCCTGGAACATGCCTCAGCTTATCTGACCTACCCAGGGGAAGCAGACAGGCCCCTCTACGATTTCATTGGTATTTCCTGGAGGACAGGGACGCTGTCTGCCTCTGACGTCCCTCCCATCCCTCCAGAGCCACGTACATCGCACCAGCAGGTTGACGGTCTTCTTGGCGGAGTTGCCCACATTGTTGGTGGCTGTGCAGTTGTAGTAGCCAGAGTCCGGGGCCTGCACTGAAGGGATGCTGAGGGTGCCACCCTGGGCCAGAGCCCCCAGGGGTAGTGGGCCTGGCCCATGGGACCACTGCAGCTGGGGTAGGGGATCACCGCCTGTCAGCAGACACTGCACCGTCACATTCTCCCCAGGGTTTACCACCAGAGTTTCGTTCACAGACAGCTTCAGGGCTGGTGGTGCTAAGAGGACAAGGAGGTGGGGTTTTAGGGTGTCACAAGGCAGGGCTGGATGTGGGGGACATAAAGACCTAGGGAAACCATGGGATTGGGGCAGGCCTGGAGGGAGAAGGCAGGGAGCAGGCAGAGGGGAGGAAGGGATGCGCAAGTGGCGATGCGCCTAGAGTCCTATGTGGAGTGGCTGGGGAGTCAGCCCAGGTGGGCAAGGGCATGGGCAAGAAAGTGCCTGTACCCGTGGTGTTGGTGAGCCGGAAGGTGATGGCCTTGTCCGGGATGCCGCACACATTACGTACAGACACCTGGCAAGTGTAGCTGGCGTAGTCCTGGGGCCGAAGATTCTTTAGCTTCAGGACCTTGGTCTCCCCCTGGGCAACAGTGGACCACTGCTGTGAGGGGTCTGTTTGAGTCTTCAGGGGTCCCTCACATATTTACCCAGCACCAGAGACTAAAGCAAATTCCTATTCTAATTTCTATCTTTCTCCACCTCCCCCCCCCATTTTCCCCAGGGAGCCTGAGCCTCAGTAGGTCCTGTACCCCCCATATCCTTGGACTTCTCTGGGTCTGAGGTTGCCCTGATGCACACTGGATAGGCTGGCCAGATGCACCATTTTAAAAGGGACAGAAAACAACGGTACTGTCTGGTTTCAAACAGTACATAGGGTCAGCCTACGTCACCTTGAATTAAGCCCCGTGAGACTAGGCTGACCCGACGTACTGTGTGAAATGGGGCAGTACTGCTGTTTTCTGTCCCATTTACGTCTGGTCAGCCTAACACTGGAGCACTTCAGTTCTTTGGAAAAGAGAGGGGTAAGGAGGGAACCTTGTTCTGGGTTACATCCCATACAAACATAGAGCTGGCTCCACAGGCCATGGCCACAAAGAGAGTCACCTAGGAAAGCCACTTCTGAAACCCTCCCTGATGGGATGGCTTCATCACCATTTCCTGGGGCTGTAGGGGCCTTTGGGAAGTGGCGTCATCTCCCTGCCTCCAGCTCTTGCTGTGTCTGCCCATGGATTCCCAGTACCTGCCAGCCAGCAGTGGGCATGGAAGACTTGCCTGCCTCTAAGGGGTGCCTTTCTTAACTGGCAGTGTTCCCTAAGGACATGTTGCCTTGGGGACTCCCCTGTCCCCATTGCTGTTCCCTAAGCTCTCTGTCCTGATCTCATCTGCCCCAAGGGTGACTGAAGCTCCATCGGAATGTGTGTTTCTGACATCAGGACAGAGTTGCTGAAGTCAGGGCAGCTCCAAGAACTTCAGCTCCCTCCCATGCCCACTCCCTCGTTGGGTGCAGGAGGAAGAGTATAGGGTGGGCCACGAGGGGACCAGGCCAGCTACTACTGCCCATCCTGACCTGGGTGTAGAGGGGCTCATAGATGTCGACCCCATTGTCCTGGCTGTGGGACAGGGTGTCAGAGCCCCGCTTCCAGATGAAGCGGGCCGGCGGGTTGGAGTTGACAGTACAGCGCAGAAACACCGTCTTCTCCTGGTAGAAGTTGCCTCGAACGTCGCTCACCGTCTGGTGCACTGTCAGCACCGGCTCGTCCAGGTCTGCAAGGGCACAGCCCCAGGGGAGTTAGGACTAGGTGACCCCAAGGTGGGGAACTGGGCTCCTGGCAGCCCTCAGGGAAAGCTGAGCCACCCTCAAGGATGCTTCCAGAGAGCCGGTGCTCTCCCTGCAAGCTTGACCAACCTGTCAACTTCCCAGCTGTCCCTCCCCAGGCACCTGCATGGGGGTTGTCTGTCTTCACCCCCCACCCCCATCATGGGACGGAGGAAGCAGCTGCAAACTGGAAATCGGGAAACCCTGGTTAGCTATTCATTTGTAGCGTGGCCTGCCTAAGCCCCTTCTCTGCCTGCTTCTTCCCTAGTAAATTGGACTAGATTGGTGGTTCTCGCCCCTGCTTGCACAATAGAATCATATGGAGATTTTCTGTTTAATATTGATGCCTGGCAATGCTCATTAATGGTGTCAGGAATCGGAAGAGTGATTGCCTCTAAGCAGATTATTGATGGGGAGGGGTCATGAGGGAACTTGCTAAAGTCTCGGAAATTCTCTTGAACTGGATGGTGTTTACACATGCACATACATATGTAAGAATTCATTAAACTGTACATTTAAGATTAGTACACTCTATTGAATGTAGGATAATCCTCAATAAAATAAAGTTTAAGAAAAAAATCCCAATGTTGGAGCCAGACCCCCAGTCATTCCAACAGAATCTCTGGAAGTGGGACCCAGGGACCAGTAGTTTTATAAAAAGATCCCCTAGATATTCTAACATGCAGCCAGGGTTGTGAACCAAAGGAATTAATATTCCATATGCTAACATTCTACAATGGATGTTCTAATGTCCCCTCATTCTGTCCTCTTTCCGCAGCCCACTTGGACAGAAGTCATTGCCAAGGTCCTGGGCAGAGGAGTGGCATTGGTGAAGTCCAGGCCATGTCTATCAGCCCCTTCTATCACCCATAACTCAAGAATTGACCCTCAGCCCCAGGGATTGGCAGAAGAAAGGATCTGGGGTTCTATTGCTCACCACTCCATTGGGTCTCACTCGGGGGTCATGGGGCATATTTAATGGATTGATTCAATGTAGAATTAAGATGGTACCAGAGAGACCACTGGGCCTTGCCTGGCAGCTTCTGGGCACCTGGGTCAGCCTGCATGGGCACAGAGGTGGGTAGCAAGCAGGAAGACAGCCTCTTGGGGTTAGGAGGATATCCATGGATGGCAGGTAGGGACTGTGGGCTTCCCATTCAAGCAGGTACTGAGGTACTGAGGGAAGGGCACTGGACCACAGGGAAGAGACCTAGGCCTGTGAGCAAGTCAAGAGTCCTTGGTACCTCAGTTTCTTCATCTGTGGAATGGGTATACTGCAACCTACCTACCCTCCCTGACTACTTTACAGGGATGTTGCAGGGTTCATATGGGATTGCAGACGGGAATGTGTGAGTGGTACAGGGTAGGACACATCGGAGGAACAACAGAGATGCCGCTCTCCAGCGTGGAAGAAACAAAGTCTCCATCGTTCTCCACGAAGGGCCGCTTCTCCACCTCAGCCCGCCCCGCCGCCTCCTCCCCAGCCTGACTCCCAGCGCCGGCCGGGGCGGGTGCCGACTCACACTGCACGTCCACGCGGATGGACTTGATGGCGGGCACGCCCACGCCGTTCTCAGCCTTGCAGTAGTAGCGGCCGCCCTGCGTGCGCGCAATGCGTTCAATGCGCAGCGTCTCGTTGAACACCGACGTCTCCTGGAACTTGTCGGAAGCGCTGCCCGCGGTTTTGGTCCACCGCACCTGGGTAGGGCCGTTGGGGGATGGGGACGGCAAAGTCAGAGGTCGCCTGAGGGTGGGGGACCTCCAGGCAGAATGCCCTGTAGTGTGCCTCCCCTCCAGCCCTCCTGCTTTTTCACAAGCGCCTGTGGGGCGTACACAGGCCTAGGAAACGAACCAGACAGACTTGAAGGAATACACAGACTGGGTAGGACGTCTCAGAGAAGAGTCTGGAGAATCTGGGGTCCGATGGATAAGGTTTTAAAGAAAGCAGTACAGTGCAGTGGTTAAGAGCATGGATTTGGGGGCAAGTTACCTAACCATTCCTGCCTTCCTTTCCTCATCTGTAAAATGGAGAGTATTACCCTCCCTTCTAGGGTTTCTGGGAGGATTAAATTAATGTATACTTAGTGCCTGGAAGAATAAGGTTACTCATCTCTTGGCTTCATATTTCTTATCTGTGCAAGAGGTCTACACGGCGACCAGCCTCCAAGATGGCCCCAAATGATCCCCACATCCTGGTTGGCATTCACACCCTTCTGAAGTCCCCTCCCACTTTGTACCAGGGATGGTCTGTGTGACCAATAGAATGTGGCAGGAATGGTAGTATGTCACTTCCAAGGCCAGGCTATAAAAGACTATGATTTCCATCTTAGTTGCTTTCTCCAGTCACTCGTTCTGGGGAAAGCCAGCTGCCGTGTCATGAGAAGCCCTATGTATAGGTCCACAGGGGAGAAAAGGAAACCATGAAAGTTAGCTCGGAAAGGGATCCTCCAGGTCCAGTCAATCTTCAAATGACTACAGCTTGGTGAGAGACCTCGAGCCAGAACCAGCTAGCTCAGCCACTCTGGGATTCCTGCCCCACAGGAACTATGAGACAATTGGTGTTTGTCGTGTTAGGCCCCTAAGTTTTGGAGCACTTGTTATGCAGCAATAGGTAACTATAAGTATTATGTAGTATAATACCCCCTTTGCAGGGTCGTTGTGAGGTTTAGAAACAAAGTAAGTAAAGAACCTAAGTGTGGTGCCTGGTATATATTAGTCACTTAACAAATGTCTATTATTATTAACATTGCCTTAGATTTTGGGACACTGTCAAGGGCCACACAGGAAACTGGAGCTACTATTCAAAGTACCAGAGGTTTAAAAAAAACTGACCAGTTCCAGTTTACTTAGTAGTCCTAAGGAGTGGAGGGTGGGGTTGGGAAGTTTCCATCTTAAAAATGAGGAGGATTACTTCATGCTGAGACAGGGCAAGGGCCTGGAGCCTGCTGAATAGGTCAGGCCATAGGTCATGAAGACAACAGGCTGGAAGAAGTAGGTGAAAGGGCAACCTCGTACAGGAGGAGGGGCCACAACATTGCTCTTCTCATCCCTTCACCACCCTCCACTCTACTGTCCTGGGTATAGAGGTTACAAAACTTGGGGAAAGCTATAGTCTGTGTAAGGCAATTCATACTTAGGTCAGGTGGTTCTTTGGTGAGAGAACAAGGCCATGCAAATATTTTTCTTTTCGTACTTGTCTTTTGTGATTTTAACATGGTTTGTCTAGATGGGGTTTACTTACACACTGCTAAGGACATAGTTGGCTTTATTCATTGGCGGGTTCATACCTTTCTTCAATTCTACAAAATTTTTATCTCCCTAAATATTGCTTCCTCTCAGTATTCTCTAGTCTCTCTCCTTCTAGAATGCCTAAGTTTGTAGCTAAGTTGTGGCTTCTCTCTCATTCTATGCTCCATATCTTCCAACTTTCTTTTCACATTTTCATCTCTGTGTTCTCCAGATTGCATTGTGGCTGATTTCTTCAGATCTATCATCCAATTCATTAATTTCCTCTTTAGCTATCTCTATGGTATCAAGGCCAAATTTTTCAAAAGACTTTTTTGTTTTTAAGATTTCTATTTGCTTTTTTCAGTATCTAATGATGAGGTTTTATAATCTTATAGATTCTATTCCTCCCATTATCTCTTTAAACATTTTAAACATATTTATTTTAAAGTTACTTTCAAATTGCTCTATCATGTCTATTTCCTCAGATATTAATTTTTAAGTTATTTGAGTCTATGGATTGACTCTCTTGGCACTGTATCTTTAAATGGGTTTTAAATATTTTTTCCACATGGGCCCTCACAGGCTTGTCTGTGATGTCGTTTTATGGCTGCCTATGTCCAAGATACTTGGGTTCACAGGTTCCAACAAGTTTTAAGTTAGCTTCTCAGCTTAGGGTTTCCTCACCACTTGGATAGTGCAAGACAGAGACAGGCTTGGGGTCATGCTCTGTCATGGGTGACTGCACCCATAATCTGAAGCAGAGGGTCTGCTGCCTACTGTGACTCTGGGCTGTGGGACAGCGTTCTAGTCCCCATTTATAGGTGGTGACACTCTTGTCAAGCTTCCAGCTTTAGATAGAGTCCAGTTCCAGCTCCTAGCCGTAGACAGCCCTGTGGCCTCAACTCATATCCCCTTGACGTGTGCATTAATACTACTACCCTTAAGTATACAGTCCAAGTCCTTCCAAGGACCAGGTGCTTCCATTTCTGCTATAGATTCTATACCATCACTATAGATTCCTTCTTTATTTTGGTCCTACGGTTCCTTCTCTCTTGATACTTGGAATGGAGAATTCCATGCTCGCTCAGTTCCCCATCCTGACCACAAAGTTGTTCATGAGATGCTGCTGCTCCCCTGTGAGACTGGGTGCTCCATGACATAGGAACTGAAGCCATATCCTCAAACTCTATCACAGTGTTTGGCACAAAGCAGGTACTCAAGATTTGTTGTAATAAAGTGAGGGGAAAAGGAGCTAGGAGGCCTTTCAGGAGAGGTAAGCAGCAGTGGCTAAGGCAAGAATGAAAAGGGTGGACTTGGGCAAGTTCAACTGGAGCACAGGGTGCGAGGAGGTTGGCGGTGGGAGATCAGACAGGGAAGGCAGGTAGGGTGAATTGTGGGAGGTCTTCATTTCCACCAGGAGCCTGATGGGGAGCCATCGAAGGTTTCTGAGCAGGGGAGTGATATGATGTAACATGTTGGAGGGTGAGGATTCTAGGAGCATGGTGCAGGAATGGATTGGAAGGGGAGATGTGGGAAAGTGGGAGGCCGGTTATGGTCTACTGTGGAGGTCCACAGAACAGGACTGAAGGTCTGACTTAGAGGAGTAATGAGGAATAGAGAGAAGAGGACCCAGCAAGAGACATAAAAGGAAAGGCCTCAGAGGCTGGCTAGAGTGAGATGAGACAGAGTTAAATATGAGCCCATGGGTTTAAGCCTAGGTAGCAATAAAAACAATGAAACCACGGATAGAAATAGAAAAACGGGTGCATGTATGAATCCCTGCAGCCACAGCCACAGATGGTGCATGTGGTGCACAAGGGGACACACACAGGTGGCCAGTGCAGCTTTAGGGAGGGACGGCCAGCTGCCTCCCTGGCATGCGGGAGGACCATCCCTAATCGTCACACCTAACACGAACACCCACCTGAACACTCTGCACTTTCCCTTCCAAACAAACCTCTGAGAAGGAGCAAGTGGTGGTCTTAGTTTCAAAATGAAAGAGTATTTGGGGGTCTCCTTGTCCATCTGCTTGTCTCAAGGCCAAACCTACTAAAGCCATCCCTATTCCCAAAATTATCCCGAAAAAAGGATTTCGGATTTCACTCTCCTTCCTGGGATCCGATCGAACCTTTTCCGCTGCTCTTAAAGGTTACGGCTCCCCAGCAAATTCCGCTCACCCCTCCAGCCCTCCGCTTCCTGCCCGCTCCCATCAGCTCTCAGTGACAACTGGCTAACACATCCTGCCTGAACCATACAGTCGGTCTGCGACAAAATTCACCTGGTGTCTCCAGATACTCAGCATCTGTTGCTTTCTAATTGCTTTGAGTCATTTAACCACAAGAGTGTAGGATTTGCCCACCGGAAGCCTCCTGAAGTAGAGATTATATTGTATGTTGTCGGTAACTTCTGGAGCCCCCAACCCAAAGATGGGTACACTGGGAAGAAGTGTGCTAAGCTATGGCTCTGGATTCAAATTCTGCTTCTGTCCTCCCAAGAGCTATGTGACATTGGGCATTGACTTAACATCGCTGAACCTCGATTTCCTCAGCCATAAAATGGGGGCTCTCATGCTTTCCTCACTCACAGCATGGTTGTGAGGAGCCAAAGAGAAAACACTGGAGAAAGCACCTAGCATGGTGCTTGGCGCACAGTCCACCCTCAAACAGTGGCTGAAGGTCCATATGAGGATGTGTCTGCTTAACAGATACCAGGAAGAGAGTGGAAGTGACTAAGTGACATTTACTTTTTCCTGCTTGGCCATCACAAGTGAATGAGCCCACAGCCTCCAGCCCTTCCCCAGAGGTGATTTTCCAGCTATTTCCCCAGCCCCTGTCTTCTGCCTTCTGTTTATTTGTAGCTGTCTGCCTCTAGTCCCAACTCCCGCTGCTTCTTCTCAAGCTCTGGTCCCAGAGTGGGGGTGGGGAATGTAGGGGTGAGGGCGGGAGGGGCCTGCACAAGCTAGTTTGGGGCTTACCTGGGGCCGAGGGTGCCCAGTGACAAGGCACTGCAGCACAAGGGTGTCGCCCTCCCGGATGGTGTAGACACGCTCACTGATGTTGTCCTCTTTCACCACACATGCCTGGCCCGCGTGCACGATCTGCGCCTGGGCTGGAGCTGGCAAAGAGCGGGGGAGATTTAGACAAGAGGCACTAGGGCCAGAGGGGGTCTGAGGCTCCTGAGTACATCAGAGGGAAGGGTCAGCCCGGACTTCCTCAGGCCATTCTTCAAAGACCTGACCCCACTGAGCTCAGGAAAGACTCCTTCCAGCACCCCCAGCCCAGAACCCAAGGGGCCAGGAACTCAGGACAGGAGCAATTCCTCTCCATCCCACCACCCTTGCAGGAGATCTGTGCTCCTGAATGTGCTGATGAGGGTGAGGGTCTTTGTAATCTGTAGAGACTGGTTATTACTCGGTGAGCATCCTTGCTTTTAGTGGCCCACTGTGTCCCACCCAGCCTCCTGCATCTGGTCGGTACATCCATACCCATCTGAGTGATAGCTGCTGTGTGCACTGAGCTCACCTTCCCCAGAGAATTGCCCTCAGCCCATGGGAGCTGCCTGGGCCAGATACGCCTAGGAAGTCACCTTCTTCCCCAGTATCCACACACACACTCCCAATGACTGACAAACTTGAGGGCGAATGCTCAGCCCCCTTGCCTCAAGATGAGATGACTGTGGTGCTAGTCCCCGGGGACAGGCTGAGGCTAAATCGGCTGAACCACATTTTTGTCCAGCTGCTTCCCTCATCCCCTGGTGTCTTCTGAGAGCATTTTCTCAGCAGATCACTTGCCTGAACCGTAGCCACCCTCACGCATCCCAGGCTCTGCTTTCAGAGAGCTTAAGCTAAGATTTCCCTCAATCCCACAGACTACATAGTCCCCTCACCCCAAAGGCCTGTTCACTTCCCCCAATTGCGCCCTGAGCCTGTGCCACCCTCTTCTCCAAGGATCAGAAGTTCTCACAAGAGGCCCAGAAACTCTCAAGAAACTAGCTCTTACCTGACCTCTCTCACAGTGCCCAGAACTGGGGGGACCCAAAGGGAAAATGACTGAACTAGAAAAATTTACAGCCCTTCTCTCGGTGTCAAGCCCCATTGTCCTAAAGGCAAACCAGCCTCAGCCCACTAATGTTTGGGCTCTGGGAAGGAAGGCAAGGCCCCCAACATCACACCTGTCTGCTCACAGCGGATGGTGGGGAGAGTGGAGGTAAGAGAGCTGACCCAGGGCACAAGGGACACAGGAAGCGAACACAAAATCCTTGCCCTAAAGAACTGCACAGAGGTGAGCTAAAACCTGTACCCAAAACGTGTAACTTCCTCCAGGAAGAGTCCCATGAGTCACCTGCGTCCTCTCTCCTTCCCTATGGGTCACTTCTCCGCACAATAAAGCATCATTCTGTGTGTCTATCAAATTCAGGGTTCTTATCTTTCTGCCTGCCATACTTGAACTTCATCTTGGTATCCCCAGCACAAGTCTTTAAGTACAGAGGGTGCTCAGTGAATAAATTTACAAGAATACCCCATGGTAAAGTTGCTAAGCGTTGTAAGAGAGATACGGAAGTCTCTAGGTCAGAGGAGAGGAACGTCCTCATCTGCTGGAGGAGGAATCACAGAAGGCTCAACAGAAGGGGAAGATTTTGATCTAGACGTCAAAGAACAGGGGGACTTCACGCCAACGGACAGGGCAGAGTCCTACACCATATTTACTACATTATGCTTTACCCTGGGTAGGCCACTAGTGATCTTTGGGCCTTTGTTTTCTATCTGACATGGAGAGAACGCTCCCATCTCAGAACTCACAAGGCTGGATGTGACAATAACTTAGGAAAAGTGAGAAGTGCTTAGTAGAACTCAAATGTGTCCTACAGGGGCCACAAGGAGTGCCTAACAGACTCTCCTAACAACACGGATGGGACAAACATGAACCGGTTCGAGGGGTCCACAGAGGCAGTTTGGCTGCTGGGTGAGAAGCTGGTGTGGCAGCAGTGGGCAGTGACGCAGGCCATGTCTAACCATCAGAATCTCTCTACAAAGCAGTGGGTTCTGCAGACAGTGGCAGCTGCCACCAACCCAGACACTGAGTGTTCATCTAGGTGACCACCCTGGCTGCCTGGCTGCCATAGAGGAATGAATCTAGACTAGACAGGACACAGGCTATGTGATCTTGGGCAAGTCAGCCTTTCATGGACCTCAGCTTCCCCACCTATAGGAGAAGAGAGGATTAGATGACCTACAAGGACTTTTTCAACTCATACTTTTTATGAATGATGTAATCAGCACATAGTCCCTGTACAAGATACACCCTAGAATCTGGGGAATGGGTCTGACACCGTTACCCCCTGCAATGAACATGCATGAACACTATCACAACATGGAGGAGACAGCCATCTGTGGCCAGGGTCCCCAGGAAACAACCCACAGTGTGTGACGTGCATGCCAGTTGCTGATCAGACCAGGTGTCCACAGGGATGTCCACTAGAGTCCTGGGGTGCCTCTCAACAAGGAAGACACTGGTTTAACAGGTTCTCATGGAAGATAAGCTATAATCTTGGACACTGTAGCTCACCCATAGCCAGGCAGCATTATCATGACAGAAGCTGTGGTCACTGATCAGGAATATTGAAAAAGGGCTGGAACACCAACTGGCACAGCGGGACAAGATGGGGCCCGGCCAGCACACACAGGCCTCTTACCATCTCACAGGTGTGTTTCCTACTGGAGATGGGGCCATGCGTGGGCATCATGGATGATGACGTCATTACGATTATCCAACCCCCTTGATGACATTGATATGAAGATTATCCAGTTCCAAAATGGTAGAACCAGTCTGGAAGAGATCCTGGCTAGGTCCTACTCCAGCTAAACGAGTGTGTACTCACGGCCCAGCATTCCACTCCTGGGTATGTGCCCAATAGAAATGAGTGCTTATGACAACCAAACAATAGAACGGGCATAGCAGCTTTATTAATTACAGCTAAGAACAAGAAACACCCCATGGGTCCAACAAGTGTAGCACGGGTAAAGAAATTCTGGTATATTCAGACAATGGAGTACTACACACAGTGAAAAAAACGACCTGCTGATAGACACAGAGACACTGCTGAATCTCACAGGCACAATTTGTGTGAAAGAATTCAGATACAAAAGAGTAAATAGTGTATGATGCTATCTAATTGAAATTTAAAACTGGAAAAACCAATCTTAGAGTGATCGAGATCTAAATAACGGTTGCCCTTTGGGGGGCAGGGTGAGGGAAGGACACAAACGAACTTTCTGGGGAGAAGGTGGGATCCCATCTGGGGGGAAGACAGTGTTATACACCTTAATCTGAGGGGTGGTTACACAGGTGAATACACGTGTAAAAAGGTATCAAATTATTTGCTTAAGATTTTACATGATCTAAGTTATACTTCAATTTTAAAAAACCCATCTCCTTTTGATGACATTGTTGAGGTTACCTTGTGTCCCTTGATGTCACTAACCATTACAATTCCCTACTCCCTTCACTCTGACTCCTACTTGGTGAGCTGCTTCCCATGGCTGACTTCTTCCAGGTACAGATTTCCTTTCTGGAGGGAATGCTGGCTAGAAGCACTGTACCCAAGTGTTATATTTGCCCATCACCCCTCACTGAGTTTCATTAGCATACGTCAGTCCCCCCAAACCCTCACTTCGCTCAGCCCTGGAAAGGCAGGAACCACATTTCTGACCCTGAACCAAGAGAGACCCCACCAAGTCACAGGTCCCAAAGGGGCTCTGTCCCACTTAACCTCACTGCCGCTCCATACAGCCCCGGAAGGCACTGCCAGCAGCAGTGCCCTCTGATTCCACAGGCAACCAGGCCAGGGCCTGTGTCAAGAGGCGCCGTGACATAATCCCTTCATGCAGCCTGTCAAACAACAAAGGCTTGGAGCCTGCCCCTGTGTGGGTGCTGAAGAGGATGTCTTGAAAAGCAAACAAGGACCAGCTCTGAAAGAGCATTGTTGGGGAGACGGACAGCAAACAAGGAGCAGAAGTGAACAGGATGGTTTCAGAGTGTGCTAAGCGCTTAAGAGGACTCTAAAGCGGGGAGTGACCAGGAAGTGGGCAGCGGAGAGACCTGCTTTAGAGAGATGGAAAGAGCTGACCATCTGGGATGAATTCCTGGCTCTGCTCCCCACTAGCTGGGTAACACTGGGCCAGTTACTTAAGCTCTCTGAGCCTCGGCCTCTTCGTTCGTAAAATGGGGACAATAAGATGCCTTCGCCCAGGGCTGGTGTGAGGGTTTAAAACGATGTATGTAAAACAGCTGACCAGTGTGCGTTCTCTTACTAAGGGACAGGTCCTGAAATGACTGCATAGGAGCAACTGAGGGGTACAGGAGAACACCTTCTGTGGCCCCTCTACATTCCAGGGGCGGAAGCACTCAAAGCAGACATTAAACCAGCAGGAATGTTTCATGAGTCATGTCCAAAATTTATGTTGCGGGCCTTGTGGGGCTTCAGAGGAAGTGGGACACGGGAGGGGCACCGTGCCCTTCCCTGAGCACCCCTCCTACTGTATGTACTGCACCCTTAGCCTTCAGCAAGTTACTGTGTGACTTTCGGCGAGTTCCTTAAGCCTTAGTTTTTTTCTCAGTTGCAACACAGGGTGTTGGGAAGCGTAAATAAGTAAACTCACACAAAGCATTGAAAACAGTGTCTGGTACACAGTGAGCAATGTAGCCATGCCAGCCAGCACTTCTGTTCTACAAACGATCCTGCAGCCCTCTCAGGAACCCACCTCCCCCGGGGCCTGCAGCCCTGTTCATGACGGAGCCCTGCCTCGTTTGCCACAGATGATGAGGGTGGGTACATTTCCTGTGTGTGTGTGCTGGGGGGGTTGGAGGGACTGTGTACTCCCAAGCTCCTCACCTCAGCTCTGAAAGGCAGAAAGGAAACTGAGGCCCTGGAGAAGGAAAAGCCCACGTCACTTGCCGACCCAGGACATTAGCAGAGTTGAGACGCCAACCAGGACTTCCACTCAGTTCACTATCCCAGTCAGCCATGGACCTCCCCATCCCTCCTTGTGTCACCTGTCACAAAGCAGGCCCACACAGAACCACCAGCTCTGACTCTCCAGGGACAGGCCTCAGAGTTTGTGTTTGTAATGGGCTCCTGGGGATTTCAGAGTCTCCGCTAGATTTGATCATCTCTGCTTGACACTGCATTGGTGGACAGAAAACAGGACAGGATTTTGGAACCAAATGTTTTCTTGCCTCTGGTCTATGAGATTTCCTGTCACTCTCTGAGCTTTACTGACAAACCCCCCTGGAAAAGGAAAAACTGTGTCCCTCAACCTGTATGCCTTAAAATGTTCATTGACAGCCCGCTGCCAAACAAGGCACCGCACCTTCCCTCTCGTCAGAGGGTTCAAGCACATAATACCACAGACTCTCTGTTAACCGGAACTCAAGCCACTCGCAAAATCTCAAGTAACCGGCAAGAAGAGTGCTGGTTGCTTGAGTCCCGGTTAATGGAGAGTCTCCTTACATTTATCTGTCACCCACCAATCCCCTTGGGTGCTGGTTAACTGAGAGTCTGCTGTATTATTAAAGACTCTGAAAAGTCCTGCAGTAAACACATCTCTTAACGTGATGTAATCTGGTGCTTTCCAAATGTATTTGACCGTAAAGTCCTTTCTTCACAGGGTGTCTCTTAACATCATGAGAGACAGAAGTGTTGTGTAAAACAAGTGGAGAACTGCCAAGCCAACACTCAGTGCAAACCTAAGGCTGTGGAGTCAAGTAACACACACCCCCAACCCCCGAGTCCCTTGGCTGAGAATAGTAAAACGGCATGAGAGATGTCACCCATGGGACAGCACCGCCTGACAACAGTTAAGGCAGAAATAGCCAGTCCCTGGCAGAATGCTTCCGGCCTATCAGCTCCCTCCTTTCTTTTCTCAAAAGTAGACACCCCAAATTATCGCTGGGGTGGGGACTGCCAGCACCTAGCAGGCCCAGTGAGGAAGCCACAAACTCTCAATGGCTCATGTTAAGGAAAATTTCAACTTGCCCACTGGGCTTCAGAAGAGAATCCTCATGGGAACTTAGAAGGGGGATTTCTTCAAGGACCCCATCCCCTCTCCATAAGAGAATTTCCTCCTGGCTGCTAGCCAAGGTGGGGGTGTGTGTGTCAAATGCATGAGGGTACAGCAGCAGCCAGACAAGGCAGGCAGACAGCAAAATGCATGGAAAGTCTGCCTTGAAAGCCCCATCAACTTTCCTTCAGGTTCCCTCCCCACCCCGTATTTAAAAAGGTAAATCGTAGCCAAGCGTGGGCTGGTGTCCTGCTTCTGGCTCCTGACTCTTTCACGGGAAGTGTGTCTGCAGGCTGGAGAAACTTCCAAACAGAGCCAAGTGGGGGAAGGACATGGAGAAGAAAGGAGAAGGGATGAGGGCTGCAGATTCCCCACCCTCCACCCTCCATCCAACCCCCGCCCCGGACTTGGCTCTATCAGTTGCAAGATGGCAGCTCAAGTACCACCACCCCAACTATTAATACCTCCCACAAACAGCACTAGGTGTTGTGGCCCAGGCAGTACGTAATCAGGATCCGTGTGCTGGTCCTGGCTCCCGTCGGACAGTCGCCCAACAAGTGCTGATGGGTGTGAGGAGCTGACCTTGGTGCTAGGCGTAGGGGGCGTGAAGGCATCCAGGCGCTGGCACTAGGGAAGTCTGGTCTAGAGGAACTGGGATAAAGGCCTGCTGAGAGGCAGAAAGGAAGAGGGAGGGATTGCTATGAGCTGGAGTTAGGTCTCAGGTCTCTCCCTTCCATGAGAGAACAGTAACATAACAATGTGTACATAATAACACAACAATTTACTCTGTGCCAACATTGTATTGACCAGTTTATATCTATTATCTTCTTGATTGCTACTAACAAGCCCACTATTGTTTCCATTTGTCAGATGAGGAAGCTGAGGCTCAGCAAGATTAAGTAAACTGCCCAAGGACACCCTACCGGATGGGAGTCTGACTCTCAGACTTCTGTGCTCAGCCCCATGCATCTGCAGTTCTCAGGTGCTGGCACAGTGCTGAGGACAGGGGCTCAGGGCACAAGACTATCTCCGGGTCACTGGTGGGCCAGTCTTGTGCAGCATCCTCAGAAGCTAACCCTCCCTCACCCTCCCAGCTCCTGGTACGCACATGTTTATCGATACTTTTATGCATGTAATGCAAATGGACACCTAATAATTTAGTGGGGTTAACAGTGCTGAAATATTCACAGGCTTTTCTCTTTTAATTAGCTGCTCGGAGAGTGGCAGCCGGATCTGCGAGGAGGCTCTCAGGACAGGCGCCTGGTTGCCTCCACCTGGGCCTCCTTCTGCTGGGGATGATGCTGTGCACCTCTCCTGTGGACCTTGGGGCCATTGAACATGGATGAACCCTGTTCTCTGTGCTCTCCAAAGTAGGGGTTTGCCTTGTCATCCTCACAGACCTGTAGAGCTGGCTAAAGCCTATCCTCTGTTCACCATGACCCAGGGGTGGGCCAGGTGACATCTCAGGAGCATTCCAAGTGTGGGGGAAGCTCTAGTTCTTTGCTGGGAAAACTAGTTTGAAACAGTCCTAACCACATCGCACCATCTCCTCTGGCCTCAACTCCGAGCCTGTCATCTAGAGGGGACGGACGCACAGCATACTGTCCTTTCTACCCCTGCTCATCTTCTCAAGTCATTAGGCCTCTGTCCAGGCCGAGTGCCTCTCCATCCTGCATCTCACTCCCTGGCATCTTCCCAAGGGCACACAGGTCACCTATTCACGTGCCATTGATTCAGCAATTGCTCCTATAACATTTCCTGAGCATCTATTACGTGAAATGTCCTGACCTCAACGCTAGGATGCAGAGCCAAATAAGGCAGGCCCAGCTCTCCTCACAAAAGGGCCTCTGCCCACCCCTTGCCACAGACACATTAAGTCTGCTCTCCACAAGGTCTTCTTTGCTCATCAAACCAAATCTGTACTCAGCCGACCTCCCCTTTGGCTGCAAAAAGCTCTCCCCAAGCTGAGTGTATGTGTCTCTGACCTCCGGGTACAAGGGTGCTGTCACTGAGTATGGAGAACAGCCATAGCTGAAAGGATCAGTGCACACAGGCTGCCACCCTGTCACCACAATGGAGCATAAAACCTAGCTGTGTTCTCATAGTCAGATGAATGGCCTGCTGCTGCCTGCCCGGCCTGCTGCTGTTTACAGGGCCTGGGTCCATTAGCAGAGCCTGGCACTCCGGGCAGCCCTCCTCTGCTGAAAGTAGTGGCCAGTCCATCTGTGCCCCAGTCCCTAGGAATGTTCAGCACTGCTGCACCCACATCCTGGCCTCATCAGAAGGCACACAGGTTTTGAGAGTGCCAGGTTTTTTTCATAGACTCTTCGTTGTCTGTGTATCAGGAGAAGTCTAATTTGCACATTGTGTCTGGAACTCTGGGATATGAAGACAGGCCACAGCAAAAGCCCTGTAAATGAGAACTCTGAGGTCCCTGTGGGGAATGATAAAGGGACTATCTTCCTAGTGGGCCCAGAACACCAGGATCAAACTCTCAACAATGACAGAGCAGCTTTAACCAGTGTAGGCAGGACACTCAGGAAGAGAGCAGAAAGGCACAAGCCTCAAGTCAGGCATTGTTTGATCCAAACTGTAACTGTGAGTCTGAGGGGATGCCCAGAGGGTAAGGTGTGAGGGGTGGGAGGTAGGGCTCTATCCCTCACCTAATGACTACATGACCTTGGGCAAGTCATTAAACCACTTGAAGCCACAGTTTCTTTATCTGCAAACTAGGAATAATATCACATCTGATGGCTCTACTGGAAATAACTTCTGGGTTGTGTGGATTAAATAAGATAATGCCCATTGGGTACAGAATATACTGACGAGTATATAGTAGGTGCTCAATAAATTTCACTTCCCCTTCCATCTGTTAATATAGCCTGGGACCCTTTGGAAACTGGTTCCAAGGGTGTGCAAGAGGAAATGTACAACTGAATGAGGAGGTTTGCTTTGAGGGGACACCCAGAGCCATAATCCCAATAGACCAGGATATCAAGGTGGGCTGTAGGAGGTCATCACTGGAAGGAAAGCTCTCCCTAGAACACACATGATGTGGGATGATGGTGGGAGAGAGAGGCTGCCACCCATCAGGGCAGAGAAAGGCTTCTGGAATCCAGACCTGAGCCTGCCTTGCCCAGGGATGTGAGGCCCGGGGTTGCTCATGTAAAATTTTCCTGCCTGAGTGCCATCTACGCAGCCCCATCAAGCTCTGCTGGTCCTGGGGGCCCCCATTACTGTAGCTCCTTTAGCCCTGGGCCCTGATAGAAACCCAGACTGGATTTGACCAAGTCCCTATGTGCCAAAGCCATGGAAGAGACACAAGCCTGGACATGGGGTTCTCGTCCAGGCTGTTGAACTAATTGCCGTGTGGTCTGAGGCAAATCATTTAACCCTCTAGAGTCTCAGTTATCTGAGTATAAAATGAGCATAAGAGTACTTCCTATTCTAAGTGTGAAATACTATTTAAGAATGAGATCTACCATGAATAGCACAATGCTGCCTAGTAGATATTCTAGAAGTATAGTTAGAAAGGAGCAGAATAAAACAAAACTCATACCCCAGGGTATGTCCACCATGACAAGTTTCCCTGAGTGTGAGAACTGCAATAAACCCAATAGTCTCTTAAGTGACCCTGTCCCTAGGAGTCTGAGGCTTCCAGTGTACCTGTAACCAACACTAGGGATGGGGCATATCCTGGGTGTGATCAAAGACACACTTCCAGGTCGAGGCCCCCAACACAGAACATAGAGCCTGGGCCAGTCCTGGGCCAGGGCATGCAGTGAGTAGTGGCTTTGCTGAAGCAAAGAATCCCAAAGCCTCACCTGACCCCAAAGCTTCCTCCATGCCCCACAGAGCTGAGACTCAACTTGGAAGTGCAGGGTACAGCCTGGGAACTGGCGCAGGCCTGGCTGTGGCAGCAAGGGGAGATGGGCTGAGGGTGGCAGGCAGTGGGTGTCCTTTCCAACCGAACCTGCAAGGACTGGTTGGAGGGTCATGCCAGCACTGAACCTGACTAAATTCCATTTCATCGTATAAAAACAGAGGACAATAGTATTAGGTTCATAGTGTCTTCAGTGAGATGACATGTCAGAAAGCGCCGTGTAAACTGTGAAGTTCTGCACAGATCAGGTCTTATTAGGTGCTGACAGACCCAAATACGGCTCCAGGAACGTGAAAACTGGGTGTTAAGAAGCAGGCTATAATGCACTTATTAAATCAGTGAAAATAAATTAAAAGGATAAAATCCATTGTGGCTGGGCCATGTGCAAGGCTGGCTCGAACTTTTTGTAGCACAACCGGGCAGTGTGAAATGAGAACCATAAAACTGTTCTATCCTACGACCTATTAGGCAATCGCACTTTGGGGAATAGGCCCCAAGGAAATAATTTAAAAGAGAAAAGTAATTCACGTAAGGATATTCACGGCAGGGCTATTTAGAAGAAAGGAAAATTGGCGTCTGCCCAAACGCCCAGCAAATGGAGAAATGGTGACCACATTCTAGTGTGTCAATGCAGGGGGGTACTCTGCAGCCATTAAAGTGACAGGTCTGAGCGCTCAGTCAATACCGGGAGACGTGTGTAGGAGATAAAGTCAGCCAAGAAAGCAGAAGAGGCCACTGTTTACTACTATGTAAAAATATATTGACAGGTATGGGCAGGGAATTTAGAATAAAAGGTTAATGTTTGATGGTCACTGGGTCCCTTTTTTCCCCTTATGAAGTTGTTTAAGTGGATAATGATAACAGTAACAACCCTGAAAGCAAAATCAATCTTGCAGCTTGAAAGTGGATAAGGCCTTAGATGCCAGGACAGAGGGCAGAGGAGCAAAGGACAGTATTTCTGGGGAGTCTAACAGCCCCAGGCAGCACTCTGATCCCTTCCCCACAGGCCACTGGGCATGACCCTACCCAGTCGTGGGGTAGGATTATGGGTGCCAGAACCTGACTGCTTGAAACATCTTAAAGCTGCCTCTGCAGAGTTCCTCCACGCTGGGTCTTGGCGCCAGCTCAGGAGGCAGGAGGAGGGTTAGCTCTGAGGTTTAAAAACCAGGGAGCACAGATGCAAGGGTCTGATTAGCTTTATACCTCTCTCCATCCATTGACCTCAGGAGGACAGGCCTTATGGTCCCCCAACATCCCCAAGGCCCAAGAGCCACTCCTCACTCACCCATTAGCAAAAATACTCTGCCCCCTACTGACTCAGTGTCAGCCAGAAACCTGGGAGCTACCCCTGACTTCTGGCCTTCTCCCATACCATACACCCAATCCACCATCAAGCCCTCTCAGCTTGACCCTCAAAACTGGTCCTAACTCCTGTGACACTACCCTTGTCTAAGCCACCACCACCATCTCCTACCTGGATTATTACAGCAGACTTACACTAGGTCTACCCTGCTTGCTCCCTTGCCTAGTATAGTCCTTTCTCCACAAGCAGCCAGAGGAATTCCTTTGAAACAGCAGTCCCCAACCTTTTCGGCACCAGGGACCAGTTTCATGGAAGACAATTTTTCTATGGACGAGGGGGTGGGTGGGGATGGTTTCAGGAACTGTCATTTGTCACTCACTGATAGGGTTTTGGTATGAGTCTGCAAGCGATTGATTTATTATGGTCTCTGTGCAGTCAGACCTCTCTGCTAATGTTAATCTGTACTTGCAGCCACTCCCCAGCACTAGCATCACCCCCTCAGCTCCACCTCAGGTCATCAGGCATCAGATTCTCCTAAGGAGCATGTAACCTAGATCCCTCACCATGTGCAGTTCACAACAGGGTTCACCCTCCTATGAGAATCTAATGCCTCCATTGATCTGACTGGGGCGGAGCTCAGGCAGTGATGTGAGCGATGGGGAGCAGCTGTAAATACAGAAAATTTGCTTGCTCACCCGCCACTCACCTCCATCTGTGCAGACTGGCTCCAAATAGGCCATAGACCGGGACTGGTCTGTGGCCCAGAGATTGGGGACCCCTGCTGTACAACACAAAGTCAGATCCCATCCCTCCTCTTCTCAAAACCCTTTCGTGACCCCATCTCACTTGGAGCCAAAGCCAATGCCTTCTCAATAGCCCACCACACCTCTGTCATCTGCTCCCATCCCCACCTTATGTTTTCTGCCTCCTCCTACTAAGGTCACACTACTCTCTGCTGTTCTTCACGCAGGCCAAGCCCACACGAACCTCAGGGCCTTTGCACTTGCAGCTCCCTCTGATGGACCACTCTTCCTTAGACTTCCAGAGCTCGCTGGAAACCATCACTTCCTTCAGCTCTCTTAGTAGAGAGGCCTTCCCTGACCACTCTGTTTAAGATAGCATGCCTGCCCCACCTCCATCACTCTCAATTCCTCTCCCTGCTTTGTGTGTTCTTCTTAGCACTCATCAATACCCAGCATGTTAAACTGTCATTTGTTCATTGTCTGTGTCCCTTTCCAAAGGCAAACACCCCTGGGAGGGAAAGCACATTATATCCCTGAAAGGGATGAACAATCTTTTGTTTTCAAGAGTCAACTTGGGAAGCATAAAGTTTGGGAACATGCTTTTTTTAGCATCAGGTATATTTATGAATCAGAAAATGCCATACCTGCCCCCACCCCGGCTTAAGTATTCTCATTATTTTTCTCTCCATCACTGAAGGGCTTCTCTCCTCTTTTGGTTAAAATTTTAGAAACCATGTAAGTGGCACGCACTGTAGGACTGATTATAATGCTGAGCCTCTGAACAACTTGTAAATGACATGAAACTCAGTAGGTTGAAGGAGAAAAGTGAAGGGCTTAGGGGTGGGGGAGGCCAAATGGACCAGCGTTCAATCACAGACAGGCACAGAAGTCACTGCCATTAGGAGGCTCCTAGGGGCTGAGGACGGGGGAGGAAGAACAGCCTCTTAGGAGAAAAGTAAGGTCTGGAACGAGCAGTAATGGGGTGGCAGCAAGGAGCTGGGTGCACACACAATATCTGTCTCCCAACCTATAAAGTAGCTCAAAAGGAACCTTCCTGCTATAAACTTCTCCAAGAGGAAAATGGGAGGAGGGCTGGAATTCTGCTGCCTTTTGTCTGGCACCGGCTCTTGATCTTGCTCCCTTTCCCCCCTCAATCTTGTGTCACATGCCTGTACACTGAGCCTCCCATGTCACATCCCTGGTGGTAGCCTCTGTGACTTATCAGCTTCCTGAGCCAAACCTGGGTGCTGGAATCACTTAGCAGGTCCTCTGCTGAAGAGCTGGGTCATTTGTGCCAGGAACTGGGCTAAGCGTGGCTTTCTGTGAGCTCCCCCATGTCCTCTTCTCCACAGCCGCTGAGGAAGGTGCTGTTATTATCGCCGTCTTGTGCATGGAGAAACAGAGGCACAGAGCACAGACTGCCCAAGATCACACAGCCAGGGAGTGGCAGAGGCAGGAGCGGAACCCAGATCAGGTTCAGAAGCCTCCGCTCCTATCCTTCAGGCCACACTGCCACCTGAGTGAGAAAGATGATTATTCGTTGACTTTGATATATTTAGTTGCTTGCTTCTGAAATTAGATCCTGGTGGTGTCATGGAGCCTGGCAAGTCATGTGCGACAGCTGACCTCAGAGCTGCCAGCCGCTGACACATCAGTGTGAAGAACTCTGCTTACTCCCCTCCCTGGGGGCACCGATGCAGGGGAGGGGAGAGCAGTGGGGTGGTTGGCGGCTCCGAGACCACTTGGCTAACCCTTCCCAGAATGCACCTCTGCAGTTACCATGGCACCACCTCCGCAAAGGCCGGGGCCTGGTGGGGAGGGGAGGCTGAGATGGGGCCAAAGGAAGTGACCCAGGAGAAACAGAGCTAGCCTGTGGCTACAGAGTCAGTCCTGAGACCCTCAGTTATCAGAGCCACTCTCACGTGGAAGGGAGAATGATTCACAGGAGGAAGCAGAGATGTGCGAGGGAAGTGACAGAAGGATACAGAAAGATGGGGAGCGGGGGGCTTCAGTGAGGAAACTGGGGTACACGAGGAAGACTGGAAATTGCAAGGACGGGGTACTTGGTAGCACTAGCTCAGTGCCCAGCAAACATGTCAGCTCAGAAGAGACTTCCTGGTTAGGACACCAGTGAGCCCCAGTGTGCTCAGACCAGGAACGAAGCATGAGCACTGTGTCTTAGAGATTCGCTCAGAGCTCCCCTGGGGAGGGGCTCCTGCCCGGCACAGATGCATTTCCAAGATGCCAGGTCTCCTCTGAGCCCGAACAGGTCTGTTCCTGCAAGGCTGTCTGGGGAGGCCTTCAAGAGAAGAATAGGCCCCCTGCCACTCGGGCCAGCTGGGACCACTGTGTCCATGCGCCCAGCCCAGCCCCCACCTTGGCACGGGCTCAGCGAGTGAGCGCACGCCTGGCACAGGCCCCAGGGCCTGGGAGAGAGGCTCCAAGCAGGCAGCTTTGTATTTTGTGAAAACCAAATCCACAACTGTGCTCTCCAGCCAAGCAGGGCCTGCTGGGAAGGCTGGCGGGCCCCTCTTCCCATCCCCCTGCTGGGGCCCACCCTCCCCTCCTCAGCACCCCCTCTCCCAGGAACCATGGGGTGTACCAGCTGCCACCCTGGCTGGCATGGGGGGCTGAGGAGGATGGGCCTGGGCACAGCTCCTGCGTGCCAAGGTTCACCCCACCCACCCACCCTGACCCCCTTCCTGCCTGGAATAAATTGGAATACAAATCAGAGGGAAACATTTTCCTCTGTTTGAACAAATTGCTATGGATCCCTCCCTGTCTCAGGTCAGGGCTCATGATGGGGGATATTTTCACTCGCCGACAGCTAATAGACTCAGGAGAAGCTGCTGGATCGATGGAGGCTGGGAAAATCAGCCAGGAGCTTCAGGCCAGTCCTGGCCTGCCCCTGCACCCCGCTTCATGACTACAAGAAAAGGTGGGGGGCAGCCATAAGCCAGTCATAAGCACCTGAATGATGGCCCTTTCCTGTCCTTTCTGCCTGGGAACCAAGGCAAGGGTGTTCAGGGGCTGCCTAGAGGGGCAATGAGATAAAGGTGGACCCAGAGAAGCTCCCAAAGAGGTCTGTAGTCCTCCCAGTCAAGCATGGCCCCCTGCAGATACACCCATGTTCTTGTGTGCCACACCATCATGCATATACACTCCTAAAGCACACGTGCACAAAAAATACAGATAAAGTGTATATGCACACTTCATCTATAAAATAGAAAGACATGGAGAGTGTATTGTATTTCAGCTCATGTTGAGGTACTCAGTGAGAGTAGTTTAATGCCAATGGTTTTACACACACACACACACACACACACACACACCACCACCACCACCACCACCACCAGCCGGGGTTTCCCATCCAATCCCCTCCCTTCACCTCTCTGCCTGACTCTAAAATCTGCAGGAGAACTGAAGGAGCCCCTCCCTACACCTGCTGCAGCTCCAAGAGAGTGAGGGGAGCTGACTGTGGGGGGACACAGCCCACCCTCACCCTGGACAACCTCACAGTTCCTGCTCCCTCAGTTTCTGAGAAAGTGAGAGAGTGAGCCAGATGGGCGTCAATGCTTTGGGCACATCAGGGTATCCCTTCGTACCAAGCCCTCCTGGCATTGCCCGAGGCCTCTGTGCCAGTGGGCAATGCCAAGGGTCATGGCCATATGGGGGAGCTGAGCGAGGCAGGAGGGGAGGGCAGAGCTCACTGCAGCCTCTGAATGCCCCAGAAGAAGGTAGGTTGGCTTGATCAAGAGAAAGGCACTCATGTTTCCTGCCTGTTGCCCTAGCCCACATCAAGCCACACACACATGCACACACGTGTGTACACACACATACATGTGCACATATACACAAATACACACATGCATGCACACACACTCCCCTCAGTAAATTAGAGCCCAGCTCTGGCTTGGGAGATGGATACTAGCAAGCAAAGCAGTGCCACTAGCTCGAGCTGCCGGTTTCTACCTCTAAAAACTGAGCATTTAGGGGCAGGTGACCTCTAAGCCTGTCATCTCTGACCTTTCATGATTCTAAGCTGGGCTGTCTGTTTGCTGTGCAGCCTGAGGCCTTGTCTTACCCTCTCTAGGCCTCAGGTTTCTCTTCTGACAAATGACGAGATTTGCCCTAAGATCTCTCCTGGCTCTGTCATCCTACAAGCCTGTGATTCTAAAGCAGCGGTTCTCAACCTGTGGGTTGCGACCCCTTTGGGGGTCGAATGACCCTTTCACAGGGGTCGCCTAAGACCATCAGAAAACACATATCAGATATTTACATGACGATTCATAACAGTAGCAACATGACAGTTATGAAGTAGCAATGAAAACAATGTTATGGGGGTCACCACACCATGAGGAACTGTATTACAGGGTCGCGGCCTTAGGAAGGTTGAGAACCACCGCCCTAGATCATCTCTTTGTCTCGTTCTCTGCTGTACCCTCAGCACTGGAACAGTGTTGGGAGTGCAAGAAAAATGTGATGGATTGATTCATTAATTAATCTCAGGTCCCAGTTGGTAGTGAAGAGACTGAGAGAAATTCACAACAGGATGGAGGTGCCACTCTGATCTGGACCCACAAGACCCAGGGGGATTCAGGGGTGTGGGCTACCCAAAGGAGAAGCTTTCTTTCCTGCAGAGGAAAGTGGACAGAATGTGATCGGCCTTATTACCCACACAGAATCCTGCCCGCTGAGAGAAGGGGCATCTTCTAGTCTCAGAGATTGTCTGTCCCCACTTCTTTCCTAGTTTC
Organism: Lyroderma lyra; assembly: GCA_004026885.1. NCBI lineage: Eukaryota > Metazoa > Chordata > Mammalia > Chiroptera > Megadermatidae > Lyroderma > Lyroderma lyra. The sequence continues at coordinate 55,013 of PVJL010005490.1, forward strand.
GAACTCAGCAGGTCCAGAGCTAATGATGATGCCTCTCATGGCAATGCCCAAAGGACCCTGGAGATCTGGCTTGTCCTCAGTGACCGCCCACCACCCCTGCCCTTCCCAGGTGCGAGCCCCCCGCCCCCAATCCTTCAGGGAGAGCCTGGATTCTACCAGGATACCAGGAAGGTCTTGGAAAAATCAACGGGCTAGAGTTCTGGTCACAGAATCCAAGGGAGTAAATGAGCAGCTCACAGGCCTGGTGGCTGCAGGAAGGAGTTTTCAGCCTGGAATCGGGGCTCATACACGCAGCCCAGAAGACAAGACGGAAGAACAAAGAGCTCAGCCCAACAGGCTGGATCTGAACAAGCAAGAGCGAAGGCTCAGGCGGAGGGTAGGACAGGCCGTCAGTGTCCCCTGCCCGCCTGCCCTTCCCTGAGCGCTGCAGGACCCCCCAGCCAGCACCTGCTTCTCTCTCCCTGAGGCCAGAGCTCACCCCACCTGTGTGCAGTGGGGTCCGAGTACCAGGAATTAACACCCCCAGAAGCAGCCCTCAACCAACGCTAGGTGGCAGTTGTGTATCTCTGCCCAGCTCCCTCATCTACAGCGTGTGTTTGTGTCCCAGAGGTCCCCAGTGAGACATGGGTGACTGGCTTGACAACACACCTTTTCTTGGTTCCTTTTGCTTCCCTATCTCACATCTCCCTGCTCCCCTACCAGAGCTTCTCGCACTCACCTCCCAAATAAACTACCTGCACGCGGCTCCTCATCTCAGGGTCTGCCTCTGAGGAACCCAAACTAAGACCGCAAGTCCAAGCTGGTTCTGATCATCATGGTGTCCCCTATTAAATCTCTCACACGACCACAACCCAGGGCCCTCATATTGCCTCACAAGCGCACACACACACACACACACACACACACACACACACGCCCCAAATACCCTACCATGCTCTCCTAGCTCCACCCATCACTTCCCTGGGAACCTCCTTGTCTGAATCCCAGTGCCTCAAAAATCCAACCCATCTGATCAACCAACCTGAGCCACTGGGAAGAGGCTTGTGGGCTGCTGGGTATTCCCAAAGCAGCCTTCTGGAATCAGTGGTGGTGTTTGTGCTGGCTAACCTGTTAGGAACTCTAAGGTGGGCCACAGGCAGTGTGACAGAGAGGTTGGACCCGGTAGAGACTGGCAGGGAGCTCCAGTTCATACTACCAAGCTGGTTGTCTCCTCTACCCTCAGGGAGGCCTCCCGGGGCTCCCTGACATTTCATTAAGGGCTTCTAACACCTAACCATCCTTGACCCAGAACAAGCCCCAGATCCAGTAGTTCGGATTCAATGAGCCTGGGAATAAAATGGGGTTTATACCGGTAGGGGGAGAATTACAGAGATGTGGACATTAAATGAGCATATAAATATCATGCCAACATGACATGGCTTCTCCTGAGCCTACAAGGTGATATAGGAGAATGAGAACGATCCAGCTGTAGAGTCTTTTGACATGGCTTTTAAGTTCAACTTTGGCACCTAAGTGCTATGTGACCTTGACGAGCCACTTAACTTCTCAGTTTCTTCCTGCACTGAATCTTAAAGATCTACTTCTGGGTCACTTACGGCCACTGGCTGGCAGCTGAGCTCACTCATTGTTACAACCTGGAGGCCCATCTCATGGCCTTCTCTGTGTCCACCCTGTGGCCTTATCCCAGAAAGGAGAGTGAAGCCAGGCCTTACCACGGCACAGATCCTCAGCTTGCGTTGTGGGCTTACAAATTTCCTGGAAGGTAAACTTAACTCTCCAAGGTCACCATTTTACTGGGACACTAGAGCCAAACCCAGGTAGATAAGGCTGCCAGAATCCAGCTCCCTCCCCACCTCTACCTTCCTGAAATCCCTCTCAAAGATGGGAAAAAGTGTTTCATTAAGAGTTTCCTAAAATCACACAGGGGAAGTGTCAGGGTCAAAGAGATCATTCAAGTTCAGCTCAGAGACCTCAGTTCCCGAATCTTTCTGAGAAGAGGTTATGTTACAGCAAGTTAAAGTAAGGTCAGACAATGAAGGCAACTTCCCAACAATGAAAAGCCAGAGAGAGATACTGAGCTGATAGCAATGGACTCACCTGGTCTCATGGGTGTGTGGGCCTGCCGAGAGGCAGAAAGATGAGCTAGATCACCTCTACCCTGGCCCATGGCTTCTAGCTTGGCCTCCCAGTTTCTGTCCCCCCAAATCCAGAGGGTTAACAGAGCTCTCCTGCAGCTGGGACTGAAAGGAGCCACTGCTTAGAGGAGAGAGGTACCAACTAACCAGTAGAAATCAACAACCTCAGGGAAGTGTGACGGGTGCGTGGGGTGGGGCGGAGGGAATGCGAGCACTGGCAGACAGGAAGCTGGGACCCTCAATGAATGTTCGGGTGGCCCAAGCAAGTCTCTTCCCTGCTCTGGGTCTCAGTCTTCCCTAAAGTTCTTGGCATCTTCAGAGTAATGGGAGCCTCTCCCTCCACCAGAGCTAGTGCGGGGAGAGGGGGAGGAGAGCAGTGTTCATGTCCATCTACATCTCTCCTAAGGAACACCAACTGACCCTGTTGTGGGGATCATTCCCTACCCAACATCCATTCTCCCCTCCTTTCTAATGGAACCCCGATATTCTCTTAGGTAAGAATATGCCCATCTAAAGGGCTGTATTTGTCAGCCTCCCTTGCAGCTAAGAATGGCCAATGAGATGCAAGCAGAAGTCTTTGGGAGGGGGCTTCTGGAGAAGCACTTTAATGGAAGCTGACTCAGCTGGTAGGCCTTCTCTTTTAAATGTTCCTCCCTTCTTCCTACCTGGAATGTGTCATGATGGCTGAGCCCTAGTAGCTCTTTTGTGGTCTGAGGCAAAATGTTCTAAAGCAAGGGCTCCCAAACTTTGCTGCACATTGGAATCACCTGGAGAGCTTTTTTAAAAAATACTAATGCCTGGTTCCTACTCCTAGACATTCTGATTTAATTGGTATGAGAACCGTCACTATAACGAGAGCAGAGCAACAAGCTGAAAGGAGCCTGGATCGCTAGTGACCAACTGCCACCATAGCAGCCATGGATAGTCTACCTCTAGACTTACGAACATCAACTTTAATTTGCTGGAGTCTGTTATCAGGTCTTTGTTTCTAGCAACAGAATGAGATTGCTAAATGATGCAGGACTGGGGTCCTCATGCCGCTCCCAGCAGCCAACCCATCCTCTACAGCACAGCCCAGGGACAAAAGCCAGCCAGATACTGCCCGAGGGGCCTCACACTTGGAGCAGTAGGCAGGCACTAGACTTGGCATTGGGCAGACTTGAGTTCAAATCTTAACTCCACTACCTGCCAACTGGGGCCTTGGGCAAGTCACTCAAGCTTCTCCATCTGGAAAATGGGGCCACTGACAAAGGTTGCATTCTCCTGCTCCCCTGTGAGCTCCTTGGGTGCAGGTGCCTGTCACCTCTGCAGCCACAGCACCCACTACCCTCCCAGACACTTAGCAGGTGCTCATGGAATATTTGCTTGTTTTACACAGAATCGCTACAATGTAGGCCAGTTCTGAAATTTTCATTTGATTCTAAACCAAACAGGGAAGAGAATAAACAAAAGGACCACATTTCAAAAAGGTAACAGAATTTACCTGTTACAAATCAATGAAAACAGCATTTCCGGGGCAGGTTCTTTCAGCCTCTTTAGGTTCGATCATGGAAATCCCCTGGTTAGAAGCAGAGAGGAGCCAGCCTCCCAAGCTCCTGACCTGGACCGTCCAGTTAGCACTATTGAAATAGAAAGCCTCCTTTCTCATAATTAAAAAAATATTAATAATTTTTTAAGACCCCGAGGTCCAGATGAGCTTGGTTGAGATGAAGCTTGGGCAGTGACCTGGAAAACCCAGGAGTGCCCTCAGAAAGCCCAAGAGAAGAAGGAAGACATCTGTTTGGTCCTGAATCATTCTGATGCACTGTCTAGACCAGCCGTGCTGCACAAATCAACTGGTGAGCTCTTGTGACCACAGCTGCCTTGATGCCACCTGCAGAGTCTCTGATTCAGGAGGTCAGGGTGGAGCCAGACATCTGCAGTTGAGAAAGCTCTCCAGGTGGTTCTGACAGGCTGTGAGGTTGAGAACCATTTCTTTACACAGCTTCCAATCCCCCAGATAATCAGTCCATCTCAGCTGAGTGTCTGGGACTGGAAAGGAACCAGAAAGAGCCAGCTAGGCACTGGCCTCACGCCTGCCCAGGTCACCACGTCCCCACCAAGGTCACCCACCCAGCAGCTCCCATTTCCCACAGGCAGACAGCCCAGGATGTCTTATGGGAACTGCTGTCCTGGCCCTCCTAGGCCTGCCACACACGTCAAAAGTGCAGCCTGCACCTTTGGCTTACGCACACCACCCACACCGGGGCTCCCTGCCATCTGCCTGCCGCCCACTCTGCTCTGGTGAAACAGAGTCCCCACTGTCTGCCTGAGGGTTTACAAAGTGCTATCACGCTCGGTTTCTCTGAAACCCCAAGAGGCAGGCGCGCCTGAACCATGCTTCCAGAGAAGATACCTGAGGCTCAGAGAGGTGAGGCTCTTGAGCCAGGGTCCCCTTGAGGCAGCAAGGTGCCCACCTGGCCCTCCATGCCACATCTGCCCATTTTCATCCAGTCCTCCTTCCTATATGCCCTTGTCATTCAAAGATTGACCCACAGGCCCACAGCACTGGCATCACCCCAGAGCTTTTTAGAAATGCAGAACCTCAGCCTATGCCCACACCCACCTGATCAGAATCTGCAAGCCCCCAGGGCATTCCCACTGGCTCTTAAGGAGTCCCTTGGTGATACAGCTGCCTCCCAGCCAACCTCACTGTCCCCAGATGGCCCTTCCTCTGTCTCCTCCCCCACATCAGATGCCCTTTCTCTAGTGGACTCCGTCTTTCTCCCTGGCTTTCCAGACCCTGTCCCCTCCCTGGTCTCTTCCTACCTCCCTGATGCCACCTATTTTGTCTCCTCTTTCTCCCCCAACCCCCAGGGTGCTGACCCCAGTCCAGTCTCTTCTCTTGCTCTAGTCTCTCTTTTCTGAGAATTTTATTTCACTTCATGGTTTCATCCCACATCGTTCTATGCACATAAATCCACATTGCATATCTCCCTCTTCAGAGCAGATATCTCCTGAATACCAACCCCCTTGTCCACTGGCCCATCAACAGCTCTCCCAGACACCCCACACCAGAACTCCATGAAGTTAAAATCTGTACTGGCATTGTCATGAAAATCAAACGTTACAGAGGACTTGCTAAGGTCCAGGCGCAGTGCTCAGGGCTTCCCTGTCTCATGGCCTGCTCATCACAGACCCACGCAGTGGGCATGAAGATTTCCACCTGATCAATGAAAAAGCCATGCCTTAAAACTTGGGGAACTTGGGGCCTCACAGCTGGTGTGGGCAGACCTGGGGTTCAGGCCCGGCTTTCTTAACAGAAGTGCGGGCTCTGAATTACACTCCACTGCCCCAAACCTGCCTGACTTCCAGGCCTCTGTGCTCTATCTTGATGCCATGGTGTGCCAAGGCCCCAAGTGCCAAACCTCAAAGTCATTTTCGGTTCCCACCCCTTGCCTGAACTCTCCCCAAAGCACTTTAGGACCTAAGGATTATATAGTCTCATTTTTGCCTTTTCAAGAGTCTCTAACTGGTTCCCTTCCCCCATACCCAACCCCCTACAGCAGTGGTTCTCACCCTTCCTAAGGCCGCGACCCTGTAATACCGTTCCTCATGTTGTGGTGACCCCCATAAAATTATTTTCGTTGCTACTTCATAACTGTCATGTTGCTACTGTTATGAATCGTCATGTAAATATCTGATATGTGTTTTCCGATGGTCTTAGGTGACCCCTGTGAAAGGGGTTCGACCCCCAAGGGGTAGCGACCCACAGGTTGAGAACCGCTGCTACAGTCTATTCTCCACATGGCAGCCAGAGGGATTCTATTGAAAAGCTGTCAGTTCATGTCCCTCCTCTGCTCAAAACTCTCCCAGGGCTCCTCACCTGGCTCAGAATAAAAGTCACAGTCCTTTGTGTAGCCTTCAAGGCTGCAAACAATCCGGCCCCTCTAACTCTCCAACTGCATGTCCTAGTCCCCTCCCCACGGCTCATTCTCTCCAGCCATACGATTCCTCCTCGTGGCTGAACAGGCCAGGCAGGCTTCTCCCCCAGGGCCCTTGCACTGGCTATTCTCCGGCCTAGAGTTCACTTCCTGCAGATGCCCACCGGGCTTTCTCTCTCCTCCTTTGGCATCTTCAGGTCTATTTTCTGGTGGAACCTACTGAAGAGTCCCCATCAACCCCACCACCACTGTATATGAACTTGAACAATAGTTCATCACTCCTTGTCCCCTTAGGTACTTTGTTTGCCCTTTTGCATGGAATTCATCACCATAGGACGTATTATTATATATGAGTATTTATTCATTGACTTATTGCCTGTCTCCCCTCAATTTGAATGTAAACTTTAGGAGAACAAGAGTTTGTTTGTCTCCAAATATCTCAAGTGCTCCATACAGAGCCTTCACTCATATGTTTGTTGAGTGACTGCAATTCTTGTACCCAGTGCCTCCTGTCCACTCTCCCGGCCACCAACTGAATCGAGTCCTCACTATGACTTCCCTGGACAACCGTAGGACCTCCTGACCATCTTCATCCTCCTGACCCTCACCTCCTCCAACACGCAGCTGCACAGCTACCGGGCCTGAAATACAACACATTTCCCTGCCCAGGGCCTTCCCAACAGCTTGTACCAAACCCAGGACTCCAGCCTGCTCCCGCCACGCACAGGCTTCGCAATCATCAGCTCTGGGTTAAAGCCCAGCTCTGCCACCCGGACACATAACTTCATCTGTCTGAGCCCTCAGCTTACTCATCAGTAAAATGGGCTGTGAACAACTCTCTCAAGGGGTTGTGGTGAGGATGAAAGAAAACAGTGCACATTCATCATCTCAGCCCAGGCAATAAACATGAGATTTTTATTGTTATTCCTTTACAGTTCCAACCCTTCACTGTCCTGATTCCTTGTCAACCTATGCTCCAGCCCCGAGGAATGACTCACTCTCCTCCCCCACACACACCCAGGTTCTTTATCCCCTGTGCCTTTGCCTCTACCTGGGATGCCCTGCTCAGTCCTTATTTCTCTTTGTCAAGGCCAGTTCAAATGCCCCTTCCTCCACAAGACCTTAGAAATAATTTCCTCCCCCTTCAAATTCCCCAGCCCTTTATCTGCCCTTGCCACATGGACATCAAGATCTTGTCATCAAGATCTTCCTGGAACCACCATCTTGTACGTGGTTCCCCTCCTGTTCTTCTTGAGGGCAGAACCCCCACCTTATTCACCGTAGGGGCCCTGTCAATTCTCAGAACAGGGCCTTGCTCAGGGAGGTTCTCAGTAGATACTTAATGAATGGTGAGGGGCACCCCCATACTGCTTTGCTGCCCCCGTATCAGAAGACCCACTAGGATCAAATCTCAGAGCCACTTCTTACCAGCTCTGTGACCTTAAGCAAGTCACTTAAACTGTTGAAACCTTGGTCTCCTGATGTGTTAAGTGAGGGCCACAGGACCCCCTGTGCTGAGCCCTCAGATGTTATGAAAATTAAAGGAGGGAGAGGCATGAAAGTGCTTGGTTAAGGCATGTGGCACTTACACACCTATCTGGGATTTTTGTTATAACCAACGATTCTCCCTGAAAGGTTCCTCTTTGCACCAAAAAAATGCCTGAAAGAAGCAAAGGCATGCCAGGATGTCAGATGAGTTTTGCTTCCTTTCATATATATATATATATATATATATATATATATATATATATATATATATATATATATAATTTTTTTTTACCTCTGTATTCTCTGGTTGTCTCTCGAAGACCCAGGGAAAGGGAGATTTTGTTGTTTAAAAAAAAAAGGATTCACTCCTTTGAGTTAAACTTTGCTCTTGCCTCCCATATCAGCATTCAAATGCAATAAGGCCCCTTAGTACCTAGTACCTGCCATCAGTATGCCTGCAAAGCAGGGTCTTCTGACAATGGGGAGGAAGATGCAGGAGAGGGGCCACATCCCAGGTTCACAAAGCCACAGCTTTGTCAGGGCACCACCCCTGTCCTGCACACAGCCCCACCTGAGCAGGAACCCACCAAGATATTGAGCCCCAGCACATGGCTTTCCTCTGGGCTGGGGGATCAGGAAATATGACTTTGGCTACAGGTGAGTGCCCTGGGACACTGGGAGGGGAAACATGAGAGGTGGAGGGAGGCCTGGAGCTTCAGAAAGTGAAAAGAATCCCCTTGGGACTCAGGCTGAGGAATTAGCATTAAATCTCATCCCACCTGGAGTCTAGAGGCCAGGGGAGTCCAGGAAAAGCAATGAGCAATGTGGCGGCCAAGCCCGCCCCCTGCTGGCTACATCTGGAGTGGCAGTGCCAACAGCACAGGGCAATATCCGGAGCACACACCCTTGCACCTGGGGCCCAGTCAGGCTCAGGTGTCCAGAGGCAGGTAGGGATGAGACAGGGCTCTTGCAGGACTGAGAAGCCCAAGGTTCTATCTCCCAGGTTTCATCTTTGCTGGGTGAGTCATCTCCTGGCCAGACCTCCCTGAGCCCAACTACAAGGAAATGCAAGGCAGAAGGGGAGGTGGGTAGAAGGCAGGATCAGGGGTCATGAGGGCAGGATGTGAAGAAGAGAAGAGGATGCCCACGCTCTTGCCTCTGTCTCACTCCTCCCAGGCCCTCCTGTGCCTCCTGGGCAGCCAGAGAAGCCACGGCTGCTACCACTGCCCAGATTTCCACTCCCGCCCCCAGGTATTGATTTCCTGCATCATTCATTTGCCAGCCTTGGCTGCTGTGATTAGCTCCCTCCATTCTCCCTATGGAGCCCCCCGCCCATCCCTCTATGTTCCAGCAAAGGAGAGCTAATACCAGGCTTTAAACGAGGCTTTGCCACCCAGCCCCAGTAGCTCACAGCCAAGCCTGGCCGATTCAAGTGGGCCCTTGGTATGTCCCCAGCCTGCCCCCTCATGGGTGCTTTCCTGACTAATAAAATCCTCTCTAACTGTGCCCCCACTACCCCCCCCCAAAACCCCACCCAGCCAGGAAACACAGATTCCCAGCCTGTAGTGGAGGAGCAAACATCATGCAGATCTTGACCCTCCCCCTAAGGAGGGGAGGGGAGGCCCCTGGGCCTGACACCAGGCCTGGGGAGCCCTCAGGCGGGCTCAGGGGCCAACATCAACGACAAAGGTGGGGTACAGACAATGGTGGCAAGGCAAACAAAACAGCCTGGATTGGGGGACACAAGGCCCTCTCTCTCCCTGGTACAGTTTCTATAACTGAGAAGGAAGGCGGGAGAGAGGCACAGACCTTCTTCGGGACATTTAGAAAATCCTAAACCTTCTGTTGGTCCTTAGGGGACCACAGTTTTCTGATGCGATGCCTTCTCCAGGGGGAGAGTCACATGTGAACAGGCAGTTTCCAGGCTTGGGGTAGAAACTCTAGTGAAAACCCTAAGAGTGCCCACACCTAGAGCAACACCCAGAAGACGGCCCTGGGAGACACACTTCCTGAAATTCCATCTCCGCACCCCTCAGAGGAGTGGGGGCGGGGGGAAATCCTGACTTGGTGATAATTCTGTAAGCTATGTTGCTCTTGTCAAATTATTCAACATCTGTCTTCATGTTCCCACAAAAATTAGCATAGGATAGTAGTTTCTGATGACACCTTTGGTGAAATATTTTGACTTCCACCAGTAAGTTGCAAACAACCTGTCTTAAGGATAATGTCAATTCCCACTCCTGCATATTAAATAATCCAGGGGTTTGTTGTGTTTTTGTAAGGGAGAAGAATCCCTTCTACCTGCCCTTGGCGGGAAAGCCATGGTTACGGAGAAGCCAAGGAAGCCAGGAGGAAGGTGGGAGTGTCCTCTGAGCTCTCCTCAAAGGAGAATCTCCTCCTCCTTCACCTTTATCGGAGAACTGGGCCTCTGGGGCCAGCCCACCCCGCTCCCTGGCCAGAAAGCAGATGACAGGATCCACCCTGGAGCACAACACACTGGGCCAGGAGACTGGGAGGCAGGAAGAAAGAGGGAACCAGCTCCAAATGGACCATCTGGTCTAGCAGTCAGCTGCTGTGGCATCTGTGCCCCAAAGAGGAGAGAAGCCACCTGGCCAGACGGAGAGCGCGTCCCCAGTCCCATTGCAGACAACGCAGCTCAGAGCCGCAAGAGGACCTGAGGGCTCCGAGTGCCGCCTCCTCCCAGCCTCCGCAGGGGCTCCCAGCTCAGGCCAGATTCAACGGGTTTGTTCTCCACGTCCTGTTCTTCCTTCCCCTCTTCCATTCAGCCTCCCTGTTAATCTATCTATAATCTGTCTACCCGTCTCTAAGCCACACAGGCCTGGGGGCAGAGGAGAAGGGGCTAGGGCTTCCAGCCTCTTCTCTTTTCTCCTCCCTGAGGTTCCCTACAGCCACCAGCCTAAGACTCCATGACTGTCCCTAAGCAGAGACCCTCAAAGAATGTCCACCTAACCCAGACAGACTTCTTGGAAAACAAGAATTTCAAGAAGCATTTCCTCAAACTCCCCCCACCTATGGCCCTTCCTTAGTGCAACAAATATTAGCTGAGCTCCTGCTGTGTGCCAGGCACCATGCCGGGTGCTGGCATATAACGATGGACACGAGTGACCATTCCTCACCCCTAAATGCTACTCTTTCTCAAGCTGCTTCATCTGCTTTGGGCATAGAGGGGAGGTGGGCTCTCCATTCTACTTACTACCCCAGACCCAGCCCGAAAAGGCCTCTCCCTTCTGCTGTATCTGGCCGAAGCTTCTAGCATCACGAGGAACTCAGCGGCCTCTTGCCATCCTCCTCCTCATACTAAATCTTCCTCTCTCTCTACCCACCTTGATAAAGACTTTCCACCCAGTAATTCCCTGCAGGCCCCAGTCTTGCCTGGGGCCACACGTTCAAGGGCAGGTGGACAGACGGTCTCCAGGAGTCTGGGATTGGCCCCAGTGCGCACAACCCACCTTGATTCGCTCCGAGTAAGAGCAGCTTGGACCCGGGCGTATGAGGCGAGGAGACAACACCAAGAAGAGGGGGCAGATGAGCCAATGACTAAATTCTGGCCCCAAAGTCCTCTGAAACCAGGGTCTGAGACCACTGCACGTATCCCCCACCCCCTGCCCTCACTGCTGGGGTTTCCAGGCTGGGCTCAAAGGAGCTTCCTCAAGACAGGCTCCATGCAGCCCTGGAGAAGGTTGGAAAAGGTGGAGGGGGCGGAGGCGAGAGATGACCAGGGGGTGGGCTTGCCAGATCCACCTAAGGACACTTCTCAGAGGGAGGACAGGGAGGAGGACAGCAACAAACAGGAGGGTTCTCCAGAGGCCCTGAACTGTGCTGAGAAAGAAGTAAAGGCCTCAGTGATGTCCCTCTTCAGGCCACCTCTTAAGGAGTCAGGGAGGCTGTAGGGAAACCTCAGGGAGAAAGAAGGAAGAGGATCCCCCACATCCCTGGTGTCTCCCGCTGCCCCCGGGAGGCTGAGGCCTCTGGGACCCGCTCAGTGGTCCCCTCCCCACAACCCAGGCTCTCTCGGTCCGTGCAGCATCCTTCCGCCTGCTTTCCTTGCCTGGCCTGTGTAAAGGGCCAGGCGGTAAGAGACACACAAACTAATTAAGAAGCAGAGTTTGGCCAGATGCCTGAGCCAGCCTCCCCAGGGAAGGAAGCCCAAGCCAGCTAGCTGTATACGGCCAGGAGCTTGTCACCTCCCAGAAACCTCTCAGGACGCCCCTACCTCTTGTGAAGCACCCCCAGAAGGAAGCATTTAACCTCTGCACCTGAGGCTGGCAGGTAGGGGGTGTGGGGGAGGGGACAATGCCTCTGACCCCACCAATAAAACAGGTCAAACTCTCCCCTGATCTAAAGGTGAATAATCACGCCCTCCACCCCAGAGAAAGAGAGATAATCTCCCCCACCACAGCTACACATCATTAAAAAGTGGCCTACACAGACCGCCCTGCATTCCGGAGCAAAGTAAGGGCCACTGGGCCCTGAGACGGACTTTCCGGGCTGTGGGGTCCGGGGGTTTCCGGCTGCTAGAACTCAGAGGGAGGGTCCCCAGAGGGGTGATGCCTGCTCTCCTGACCTTTCCCAAGGAAAATCCACGGGAGAGGAGGGAAAACGGGTGACCAGAGTCCCTTTGGCGCCAGAGAGCGAAGCGTGGGGACGGAGGAGCAAAGCCGCGGGGCAGGAGGCAGAGTTTGGACACGTAGCGGGTGGGTGCGTGCAGCGTTTGCGTTTCCTGGGGACAGTGGCTGACTGTCTGTGCGTGCACACAAGGAGAAGGAAGGTGGAGCTGGGGGGGTTAGCTGGGAACCGGGGACAGGAAGAACTGGCTCGGGAGAGGTCCGAAAGGAGATGCCGGCGGGGTTTTAGGCGCCGAATCTCGGGGAGGTTGGCGTCCGCTCGGGCTGTCAAGCAGCGAAGCCGCAGCGAGAGTGGGGAAGGCGAGCCCGCGACTCGGCCGCGGTGCGGGCCGCCAGCTCGTCCTCACGCCGCGCGCAATCCGGGTCGCGCATCGCTCAGCTTCCACTCCGGAGGCCAAGCCGGAGCAGAACCAGGTTTCGGTGCAAGTCGCCGCCCCAGCGCCCCCGACATGGAGTCTGTCGGAGTCTCCAGAGCCAACTAGGTTTCATGGTTCGGAGTCACTCCGCCCCTGACAGTGTTTGAGAAGGTGGGTGCCTCCCCCTGGCACCACCGGCTTCACGACAGACCCTACGACCCGTCTGCATGCTCCGAAGCAGCTGGCTCGATCTCCCCGCACCCTGGAAAAGGGCGGGGACCCGGGAATTCACTCCAGAGTGCGAGCCCGGGTCCCCATCAAACCCCGGCAGTGCGCACTTTGCACCTCTTGCAAAGTTTCCGCGCGGTGCTGAGCCGGCGTGGAGCCGGACGCGGGCTCTTACCGTAGACTCCTTGTCCTCGGCAGTGGAAGGGAATGAGCGCCAGAAGTAGAAGGCAGGTCACCTCCATCTTCACGGCCGGTGCTTCATCCCCGCGAGGCGGCGCAGCCCAAAAGGCGGCGGGGGGCGCATCCGCCGGGGCCCCGCGGTGCCCCCTGCGTCTTCGCCTTCCCCGAGAGGCGACGGAGGGGGCGGCAGCGGCGCCAGAGACCCGCAGACTGAGGAGGCGGTGGTGGTGGTGGTGGCGGCGGCGGCGACTCGGGTTTCTCCTCCGGCGCCGCTGCCCGTGTGGGGACGCAGGGGGCGCTGGCCCGGCCCCGGGTGCCTCCGCGCGCCCGGCGCAGAAGCCAGCGCCCCGGCCCGAGGAGCCCGACCGCGGAGCCGCCCCGAGTCCCCAGGGCTCCCTGCTCGGGATCCTGGGAGACAGGGACCCCTCTGCGTTGGCGGCGGTGCTTCGATCCAACAGGCCACCGACGACTGGTAAACTTGTCGTTTCCCCGCCCAGGGGACGCCCCTCCGCGAAGCGGGGGCGGGGAGGCCCGGGCTCCTCTCTGGTTAATCCGCTGTCTCCAGTCCTGCGGCGGGTGCAAGGGAGCCGGGCTGGGCGTCCTCCCGGAGGCGAAGGAGCCCCGGTCTCGGCCCTCCCGAGCTGGGGAGCAGCGCGGGCTGGGCTCCGCCGAGGGGTAAGAGCCACGGGGCCCCGGGCCCGCGAAGTTAGCCGAGCCACCGAGGAACCCTGGGGAAGAATCGCGTCCGGGCGCCCCGCGGGAATCAGGAGAACAATTCCAGCCAAGAGAGACCCCAGAAAGCGGGGAAAGGAGGAAAGTTTGAGACGTTTGAAAGATATTCGCGCTCTCGCCGAGGCCGGGGCTGCAGCGCGGACTCCGCTGGCCGCTTCCGCTAGCCGCGCTCCGCTCCCGCTGTCTGGCCGCGGCGGTGGCGCTCCCCAGCTCGGTGCTCTCCGGAGAGCGGGGCTGCGTCGCGCCCCAAGTTGATCTTCCCCGCCCCCGCCCGGCGGCCTCGGCTGGCGGGGGCCCCGAGCGGGCGAGGCCGGGCCGGACTCCCGGGCGCGGCGACCACCGGGCTCCGAGTCGCGAGAGCGCTCCACTCGCTCCGCAACTTGGGCTTCGCTGTGCTGCTTTCCCCCCCAAATCCGAGCTTTTCATTCCCCGCTCCCCCCGCCTCCCTCCCTCCCTCCCTCTTTCCCTCCCTCCCTCCCTCCCTCCCTCCTCCCTCCTCCTCGCGTCTACGCGTTCGGTCTCTCGCTCTCCCACCCTTTGTCGCTCGTTCTCCTGTTTGATTCCCCTCCAGTTAAAAAAAAAAAAAAAAAAAAAAGATCCAATTAAAGACAGCCCAGCTCGCCCGGCCCAGCCTCTGTCCAATTTCCTCGCCTCCCCCAGGACCAATTAGAGAAAACAAAACAGGGCTAGGGGAAGCAGACTGCTCGCTCTCTCTCTCTCGCTCTCTCTCTCTCTCTCTCTCTCTCGCTCGCTCTCTCTCTCTCGCTCTCTCTCTCTCTGCCCCTCCTCCTTCTCTCCCTCTGTCCGCACCCGCCCCCCCAACTCCCCGACAGGAAAATGTCAGAAAGCAGAAATGGATCCATCTATCCCGAGGACAGTAGCTGAGGGACAGAGGTTTCGGCGCCGGCTCGGCAGCGGCGCGCTCGCACACCCGCTCTCCACCCGCCCTTGCACACCCAGACGGGCTGCCCGAGCCGGGTGCACTGATCCCCGTGAGCTCGCAGGGCACGCACGGCCGCTCGCCCGGGGGACCCAAGCCTGCGGGGCACTGCACACTTTGTAAATGTTTTGCACTTTGGGGAACGGGACTGAAGAGGGGATCGGAGGGAAAGGCCGGGACGCCCGCGGTTCTTGAGGTCCTGCAGGCACGCCAGCCGGCCGCCTGCTGTCGGTCTGCAGGGACGTGTGCGCGGCTCCGGTGTCCCTCCGCCCCCGGCCGAGCCCCCGCCCCCTCCCAGGCCGCCTCGGCCTCTCCTCGCGTAGGGCGTGGGGCCACCGTTTGGTCGCTCGCGGAGCTGCCCGCTTAGAGCTCCTGCCCTTGCCGCGGCCCACAGGTTGCCAACAGGTTAGTTCGAAGGACCCCTGTGCCGGAGCTCTCCCAGGCCATCCCCCATGCTCCCCAGCTCGCCCCTCTCGTCATCCAGCCTCCCCTGAGGACCTCAGGCGCCCCCAAGCGCCCCAGGGGAGCACTCCCTTCCGGCCACCGAGCCCTCTCCAGCACTCGGAGACTCTGTTACCTCAACCGGGCCCTCCAACGCCGGCGGGGAGGCGTGTAGGTTGGGAAACGAGGCCGGCGACCTCCCCCGCGCTTGGGATCCCTAGCCGGGTCCTGCTAATCTCACCTGCTCCACCTGTCGCCGTTATTTATCTTGGCGTGTGCGCGGGGATTGTATTAGGGCGACCCGTGGGAGCGCAGACGACCGCAGCAGCTAGCAGGCGGGGAGATTACCAGTCCTCCTCCCCCCAACCCCGGTAACTGTTCGGTATGTTGGCTGTGATGCTGGCTCCACGACTCTGCATTTGTCAAAACTCAAAAGAACTGTACACCAAAAAAAGAGTTGATTTTTCTGTATGTATATTAAAACAAATTTTTAAATAATAATAATAATAATAACGACGCCTTTCCCAGACCTATTTCCTGTTGGGTCCCTCCTTCCCTGCCTGGCAGGCGCTGACACCCACAGAAGTACATGCTTCCAACTGCTGGGGCAGGAATGGGAGGTGTTGGGAGACCCAAGGCAGCATGGGGGTGTGCCATCAGCTGAAACCTCAGCTCTCTTTCCGTCCATCTCAGGAAGTCCCAGGACATCTGAAGAATCGTTTTCTCCAGCCCACCTGCACTTAATTGCACCTCCTTCATTCCCTCCCCGCTTTTCTCTCTTCTTCCTTTCCTGTGGGTCCAGGACTGCATAAGGGGATCCAGAGCCACCTTAGTACTGGACACCCAGCAGATGTCAGCTGAAGATTTGTTAAATGAATGCTTCCCATCACAGGCCGGATACCACAGACCTAGGCCACCCTTGATGCAGCCATCCTTTCAGCTCCCACCCTCCAACTATTGCCCCAAAGAGAAAAATCATTTTCTGCCCCACAGAGAGAGACGGAGCTCTCCGGCTTCCTCCCACCCACCTCCCCCACCCAGTCTGGAAAGAAAGTGGCACTCACTGGGGGTGCAGTTACCATTCTCAGTGGTAATGAAAGAAAAGTAGCTTCTTAACTTCTTCCCATTGTTGGAAAATTCCTAGACATTCGCACCTCTTCCAGGAAGCTTTCAGGGAATGATCACAGTGCTTGCCACCCTCCTTGGCTTTGCCCATTCTGAGTTGAATGAGCACTTATCCCTGTCATGGGCAGCTGCCTTCCTATTTCCAATTAGCCAGTCCAGCCCCCATCAGACGTTAATTGCTCTTCTTTAGCTTTGCTGTGCATTACGATGGGAATGGGGTGGGAGTGGGGGACAGGGAACCCCACTGACCCAGCTGAAAATCTCTTGAGTTTGTCATCCCAGAACACCTACACTGGCCTGGAGGAGAAAGAAAACTCCTGATGAGGAGGAACCAGGGTAAGAGGGGAGCAGAGGAATGAATTGGAGCCAAGCTGGGACTGAACATTTGCTGTAGCTAATCCACTTGTGAATACACTACAGCTAATTGTATGCAGTGTAAATACCTTGACAGCCTGTTTGCTGTGCCTGTAAATTCAGTCATCTCGTCCCCCACGCGTGCTCCGCCTGCTGCCTCTGCCGGAGCCCTGTCTGGCAACAGGAAGAAGGAAAAGAGCACTCGGCTTGGGAGCCATCACCCTGTCCTCCAGTCCAAACCTCTCTAGGCCTCAGTTTCCCCAGCTATAAAGTGAGTAGGATCTCAGTCTCAGAGTGATTGAGACTTAATAATAGCTGACACCATGTGTCAGACACTGTTCTAAGCCCTTCATCTGTATTAACTATTTAATCTTGATTACTATGTGAGATAGGGCTGTTATTCTCATAGAATAACAGGAAAATGTAGTGACTCATGCAGCTGCTAAAAGCTGAACAGGGCTTTGACCTAGGTAGCTTGGCTCCGCAACCTGGATCTTTCCCACTGTTCTATACTGAAGTGACGTAAGGGCCCACGTGCCTCGCGTTTTCACAAGAAGTGTTTCCTAGTCTCCTCATGCACAAAGAACAACCCCTAGGCCCCAAATTGAGCTGCTGGGGGGGCATGTGGTGGAGAGCTAGCCAATGGAACCTGAGGCCGATTGAGGCCTGAGGCCTGGAGGCTCAGTGGTCACCACCCAGCTGCCAATTCTTGAATGCTACCCAATATGCTCTAAGAAAAATCTCCTCCTTTTCCCTCCAGAGAAAGCCCAGCCCTTGGGCCCCAGGAGGTCTCAGGAACTAGCTGCTGGTTAAGTGAGGGGGTGTGACAGGCCACTGAACCACCGAGAGCCCCAGATCTTGGCCCAGCAGAGAAGCTGTGGGCTTTTGTTGTGAGAGCATTTTACTAGAAAGCTCCCCCATCTCTTCTGCCTCTCACTCACTCACCTCTGACGAGTCAGAGCCCGGAAGAGGAGAGGGAAAAGAGGAAGGATCTCAGCGGGGATGGTGTCCTCGCCTTGCAAGGGAGATTGACTGTGAAAATCATAGTGGCGGGTATCAATTTAGTCTCAGGGCCAGACACTTTTGGTCAGGTGAGGGAAGGCTGGCTGGGAGGGGGTACACAACGGCAGAGTTACGACCCTAATGAAAGACCCCTTTATTAATTTGGGCTCTAACAAATAACCAATTAATGGTTCCAGCTGCTAATTAGTAAACAGTTAACTCTTGTTATAAATTGTGCTGCTCAAGACTGGTGATAATGCAATGTCACGATGGCACGTTCAGAGAGGAAGGGTCTCAGCGACTTCTGTGGCCCAGGATCAGTAGCTTCTCTACTCCCTCCTCACTGATAGCCCCAGCAGGCCCTCTGATAGTGGAATATAGGCTTCGTGAGAACAGGAACCCTGTCTGTATGTTCACCATTCGTTCATTTAACAAATATTTAATGGGCTCCTACTACGTACCAGGCACTATTCTAGACACTGCAGATTCAATATGAGCAAAACAGATGGTTGCATTCTAGTGAAGAGACAAACAATAGACCATGCACACAAGGAACATAAATAGTATTTAAATGGTGAGAAAAATAGTAAAGCTAGGAGGAGGAGGAGGAGGAAATGTGAGGGCTGAAATGTTAACCAGAGTGTCCAGAGAAGATCCCACTGACATTTATTTGAGTCTTGACCTTTAAAAGAAGAGTGACTGGACAGTGACAACATCTGGGGAAAGAGCATCGCAGGGAGCAGGGCAGCAAGTGCAAAGGCCCTGCCGTGCCCAGGAGGGTTTGGCTATGGCTGGGTGGGTGAGGCGAAGGTAGTAAGAGCTGAGATCAGAGGTGAAGGGGGCTGGTCATTTGGGTCCTGGGGTATTGTAGGATGCTGGGTTTTACCTGGAGTAAAATAGGAGCTATGGCAGGGTTTGAACAGAGCGGGACAGGATCTGGCTATAATTTAGCAAGCTCACTCTGGCTCTGTGTGAGGAATTGACTGAAGCAGGTGTCATATGAATCGACAAAGGAATATTGATGGGACTAGATTATAGGACTGGGGACCATGCTCACTTTGAAGGGCAATCTTTTTGGAGTCTCTTATTTTACAACCATTATCAGGGGTGCCCTCACCTTTGAACTTTCCAAGGAACTCCACACCCACTGTCCTACTTGGCCCTTAAAATGTCCCCTTGAGGTAAACTAAGACAGGTTGCCCCGTCCATTTTACAGATGTGAAAACTGAGACAAAGAGACATTCACTGACTGTCTTAACAGTGAGTTACTGAAAATACCAGTCCTAGAATGGTGGGGGTGGAGGACACAAAGTAGACAGGAGTTCCTCCCCGCTTTCTGGCCGCTGTGTCACAATCGTGCCCTGCCTTACTGTGTGATCTTGTCTCTCTGGGGTCCACATTTCCACAATGAGCAGGTGTGCCCAGCCTGGTCCTGCGATGGCTTCCAGCCCAGACTCCAAAGCCTTGTGAGCTGTGTCTGAGGCCTGTCATCTGGATGCCACCATTTCCCAAGTGAGGGCCACCTGGGCTGTCCCAAGCGCCCTTTGTCCCCACTAATGTTGGAACAGGGAAGGTTTTGTTTAACGTTTTGAGCTGATGGTTCAGTGGATCAAAAGTCATTTGGTTTTAGCACCAGCTTGGGAAACACATGGTCTTCCCACTCTAAGCAGGTGTAAGGAGCACTGGTTTTTACCCAGCTGTGCTTCCCCACGGGCGGGGGAGGGAGGGGCTCTGGGAAGAAGGCGCGTGGGCTGGAAAAGCCAGATTCTCTTGACTATTTGTTAATTCAACACATATTTATTGAGCCAGGTGTTTGACTACTTCTTACTGGATACCCTGCTGGAGACATCCAACAAGAAACAGTCCTGCCCTCAGGGAGCCCGAATCTGAGGGGAGAGACACTCAGAAAGCCCCAGTCTAAGAGGGGGAGACACATCCCTTACCCTCAGGGCTCCCAACTGGTGTGGGGAGAATGCTCCTATAGGGCTATAGATCCTGGTATGACAATGTAGTCAGGCTATGGCTTTAGGAACAGATACCCTGTAACACTAATAACAGTTCACTACTTAGGTAAGGGCTAACGGGACAGGGATCAAGGCAGGCCTGTTATCCTGACTTCTTGGCTTTTACTGCATGATGGTTTCCTACCCTTTAGGCCTAGTTGCCTGCAGCCTTCCAAGTTTCAACCAAACCCAAGGGAAGCAGCCTGGCGTTTTAGTTGGGGATTTTCTCCTAATGCAAATGTCTCTCTGGGCCTCTGGGAACCAGGCTTATTTGAAGTTGTGAGAGTGAAGCTGGCATGCAGCAGTCAGCATCCATAGGGAGGAGAACCCACTTTCTCGGGGGGCTAGGCCTCACCCCAACAAGAAGAACCATCCCTACTTGACATCACTGGCCTTTCTAAGGACACACATCTGGCTAAAGGGACTGCAGAGCACCTGGAGATCTGAAGACCCCGCCTGTTTCTCCAGTCTCGTGGATTCCCATCCCAGGCTTAGAGTGGCACCTCTGCTATGTGCTCTATTTCCGTGTGTGCTGTGAGCTCACAGGCAGGGTAGATGTCCTATAGCACCCCATGCAGGGTCGCGTACACGATAGCCATTCAATGTCTGCTCAAGGAAGAAATTTTATGTATAGGCGGAGGGGAAGCAAATTCCCAGGGAAGGGTATTCTGGGAAATCCTGTGTAAACAGGTGGTAGGGGGAGGTGACCCCCACTCTGCCTCGTTCCAGGATGTCTTCTAGGAGGGGAGGTCTGGGTCAGGTGTGTTTCCTGAAGGCATGGGGGCTCTGCCAGGCTGAGGGTGGCTCTGTCCTCTGGCATCTGCCCCCAGGGCCCCAGCAGCCCTATGGAAGGCATCAAGTTTCGCTGAGCTGGTCTTCCTCGCCTTCTCCAGGGCAGCTCTTCCTAAGCAGGATCAAATGTACTCAAGCTTGAAAGGACAGGCTGGGGTGTGAAGGGAAGGGAGGAAAGGGGAGGAGCGGGGTGAAGCTGAGGTCATGGGAGGGAGGGGAGGGATGGGACTGGACCCAAGGACAGGGCTAGTGATTCTCCTTGCTCCCTTTCTGTTTAACCTCCTCAGCACATTCTTTTTCCTTTAGCCATCACCTCTTTTTTATCCATGCAAAGTGGGTGGGGGGTGGGGGAGAAATCTGGAGTGGAATAAGCCCACACACACACACACACACGCACACGCACACGCACACGCACACGCACACACACGCACACGCATGATGCCTGGCATAAACTCCAGGGGGCGCCATTCACATAGAATATGGCAGGAAGGGTGCCCACCTCCGACCCTGAGAGTGCAGTGTGGTGGCCCTGCTGCAGCTTCCTCTGCTCTGACCGGACCCCTGGACAAGCTGGTGCCATCCTGCCCTGTACCTCATTTCCCCCGCTCCTTCTCTCCCCAACCCACCCTTCGGCCCAGCTCTGGCCTCCTGCTCCTCTCTGGCACCTCATTCTCTAGGTCATGCCTGGCCTGGAACCCGCATCCTCCCCACCTCCGGCAGATTGCCGGGGGTGAAGAGAGGGGTCCCAGGCCCTGCCTCTAACGTTTGTCGTTCTGGACAGACCACGAGAGGTGGAGGTAGTGGGGAGACTCGCTGCCTTTTAATTAACTTGGCTCATTAGTTGGCTCTCAGGGCCCTCTCCTCAGGGACCCTCCACGCCTGCAGTCCGGGGAGCCTTCCGCTGTGGAAGAGGGAGACCCTAAGGGACCCTCCCACTCAGCCTCGTGAGGACAGGCTAGTGCCACTTCCCATGTTTTCCATCCCCTAACCCAGGGTTGATCTGAAGGAGTGTGTGTACCATAAAATAACCATAAAACGCCAAGCCAAAGGCCACTTGCCCTCACAGCCACCCTGAGAGGTAGGTACCTTTATCATCCTCTTAGAGATGTGGGAACTGAGGAACAGAGAGGTTCAGTCACTCCCCCAAGGTCACACAGCTGGTAAGTAGCAAAGCTGGTATTTAAATCAGAGAGTCTGACTCCAGAGACAGTAGAAGCTCTAATCATTACTACTACTTCATGCCTCCTCTCACATGGAAGAGAGGCAAAAAGCTGACATCCTAATAGGTATTAAAGATTAAACAAAGTAAAATTTAAAATTCAGATTCTCACTCCCACTAGCCACATTTTGATTACTCAGTAGTCACACATGGCTAGTGGCTGCTCTATTGGACAATGCAGATACACAACATTTCCATCATCATAGGAGTTTGATTGACAGCAGTACCCAGGGGTCCTTAATTTTAATCCCAGCTCTACTGCTTACTACTGAGCAACTGTGGGCAACGTACTATACTTAACCTCTCTGTGTCTCAGTTTCCTCATCCATAATAAAATGGTGATAAGAATAGTGCCAATCCCTTAGGGCTGTTAGGGGGATTAAATGAGAAGATATATATAAAGTGTCCTGTACAGTGCCTAACACCGAGTAAGCATGCTATGAATTATTAGTTGTATTATTAGGAAACATAGTTCAGTTCTTCATTTAACTAAGTAGGTGGCTAAGGACCAGAGGAACTAAAGAACTGGCTCAAAGCCATACAGCAAATTAAATGCTACAGCTGGGGCTCCTAATTCTTTTTACTCCCTCGCATGTGGTCTAATGATACCACTACAGCTGATAAAGGACTTCCACATTTGACTCTCCCCCAAATGCTGGGAGGCTGTGAAATGAGGTTCTGTCTACACCATTTTACAGATTAAGAAACTGAGGCACAGAGAGGCTGAACTAACTTCTTCGGGCCGTGATGCTCTTTAGTAGCAGGGAAGGGACTTAGTACTGTTCAGTGTTCTTTCCCCTGCTCCATTCTCCATTTTCTATGCAAATTCATGTGTGAGTGTGTGTGTTTGTGTAGGAGTGTTTATGCATGTGTGCTCTTCATTCACTCACCATGCAGAGCTCAGAGCCTGGGCTAGAATAGGATAAAAATTATATAAATAATATTAAGATGCTCTCAATTATGTAAAAAGTTGTAATAGAATAAAGATGAGAAGAACCAATAATACCATTTTAATGATTATGGTGGGCGATGGGATTATGGATGATTTGCATTTCTGTCTTTATATGTTCCTATTTTCCCCCAATTTCTACAAGCAGTATATATTAATAATTTTTACAGTCAGAAATAAACACATGTGATTTTCAAATACATTTTTTAAAAAACAAAATTCTTCCAGGGTTTCCCTCGTGGCCTCCTTGACCCTCCAAACCTTGACCTGGGCTTTGGCTTTGCCTGGCTAGCACACAGGGGCCTGTGCCTCTCAGCTCAGTCCCCTTACTGCAGAGGCCCTCATGTCCCTCTGCACTCGGGTGGATTTGAATTCATTCAGCAACATCTACATGCAATAAATGTCACACTGTTTTATTTTTTCAAGTCAAATAAATTCTGATCCCAAGTCTCCACTTGCCGGAGTGCTGAGAGATCAGCCTTAGTTATGTTTAGGGGAGGTCTCCAGGATCATAGAAGGATCTGGGGCCCAGGAAAAGAGGTCTTGGGGGCCTCGTGGTTGCCATGGTAATTGACTTCCATTGCCGTGGCTCCTGAACCCTGGGTCAGGCTTCAGTCGGCCGTGCTGCCCTGGACAGGCTCTGAGAGGTCTCCAGAGCAGCCCTCTCAGTGACCACAAGTGCGCCCCCGAAATGCTCAGGGCTTCAGCACTGATCACCCAGCCTCCGCAAACATCTGCATCTGGCACAGCCGGCCTGAGGGACACAGGCCCCGCACAAAGGCTCTCACATCTCTGTCCCTTGCTGGGCTGGAAGGAATGTCTCTATCTCCCTTCTCCCTCCCAGTGCAGGTGACCTTCACATTTGCCCTCAGTGCTCACCCTGCCTCCTGGCCTGAAGCAGGGCTTGGTTTTTCCAATAACTCATTAGTGAGGCTTTTGTCAGGACTGAAGAAACACAAGCCCAAACAAGAAAACCGCATCCAGCACCATTAGAGGTTATTTATGAGAAATCATGAATCGTACTCAGCACTGGGGGGAGCCTGGGGGCAGCAGGGGGGCCTTCTGGGTAGGGGGCTGGGATACCTAGGATACCTGCCAGTGATTCATTGATTCATGTGTTGACTCATTCATTCATCCAAACATGTATCGAGGGCCTACTATGTGCCAGGCACTAGCTGATGTCAACATCTGTGAAACATAGACATGAAATCAACAATTGTTCACTGGAAACAGTTTGTACCAGCGCACAGAGCTGATTGGACACATCTCTTCTCAACTGCACCTTCAGTGGCATCACGTTGGAAGCTTTAAGCCAGCCGTAGCAGGAGTAGTTATACCATGGAAATGGCTAAGTGGTACAAATCAGGGCCTTTCTCCCAGAGAGCTGGTTGTTAAACATTTACTAATTCGTACGCCACTGCACCAGGCCTTGGTGTCTTGGGCCACACAAAACTGAACCCCAAACACTTAGAGTCTAAACCAGAGAAAAACATTGACCCGATTTACAATGTAACTTTGGCCCACCCAGATCTGTTGACCGCAGAGGTACACAGTTGTCTTTGCAACCTGGGAGTACTGAAAACAGAGAATTTAATTCTATCTTGCAAGATCTAAGAGGGTATGATAAAGGAGGCGTGTATGAGCTGAGCCTTAGGGACAGGTGAGATGTCATCCTACATGGAGGGTGTTCTAGGTGGCGGGAGCAGTTGGAACAAAGGTCCAGAGGAAGGGGAGACTGAGTGTGTTCATTCCACTTAGATAAAAGAGCAGGGAGTCAGTCACTCCCACCTACTACCTACCTCCCCACTCACACAGCAGAAGGGAAGTGCTTTCTGGGGGGAAACACTGACACTGAGAGAGCTGGATTGTCAGGGAGAGGCTGCTGGTTGAACCTGGGTGCTGAGCCAGGAGGACATCTCTCTTTATTCCCGCTCCTCCGACCTCCTCCTCATCACCAGTCCTTCTCAAGGAAGGACTTGACCTAGAGGAAAATGGCTGCAATGTGTGAGAGGGGCAGCCAAGAGGCCACCTACCCACCTCAACACCACCAACGTTGTCACCACTGGAGCACACACGGTATATAACCCCCAGGCTAGCCTTGCCATCACCACCAGCCCTGCCATTTGTCCACATGTCCCATGTGTATTGTTAAGCAGCTCACACAGACACGTGCACATGCTTGGCTTACAGATATCAGGAGAGAGCCCCAAACAAACCCAAGTGCTCCAGGTACTCCAGTGATCTCTACATAGAAGGAGGCTTCTCAAAGAAGATTTCAGCTTCCCCTCTCTTTACTCTGGGAGATAGCTGAGCCTCCCTGAAGTGCACACCCACAGACATATACATATAATACACGGGTGCAGACACAAGTCTCCATCCAGGATGCAGCACCACTGAGTGCCCAACCATTAGACATGAGCTAGAACAGGCTTGGGGGAGGCCATGGTCCATCAGCCTCAACAATCCCTCCTGAACCTAGTGAGTCAGTGGTCACCCACACCTAGCCCACGTCTTTCCAGTCACCTCGCCAACTTCGTCTCATTTGTCTGACAAGGCATTGAGCTTCCCACCAGTTCAAGGCAGCTTCCCACTCATCTTCCCCAGTCTGTTGCCCACAGCCCCCAGGTGGGGCAGACAGAGCATGACTGTGCACACTGCATTTGTAGAACGCTCTGCAGTCCTCAATGTACAGGCCCAGATACTCTCATTTAATCCTGGGAACCCTATGAGGTGGGGATTAGTGTCTCCAGCTGCAGATGAGGAAACTGAGGCTCCCTGAGTGACTCACCAAGGGGAAGCTAGAACCAGAACGAAGGCACTCTGATTCTGACATTTATTCCTCGGGAATCTGTTGAGTCCTAGATGTTGTGCTAAACTCCGGAGATTCAAACACGAGCACCAATACTATAATAATAATGATAATGACCAATAATAATAATGTCTATGCTTTATGGAGTACAGGTATTATCTCAACCTTCACCACAACCTTTTATGAGGTACTACTTGTATCCCCACCTTTCAAGAGAGGACACTCAGCATCATTCCTATGCTGGAGTTCACCGGGGATTCCAGAGCACCTCAGCTCTTCCAGAAGAACCGAAGCTGAGCTTCTGGTGTGGGACCCAGGAATATATTGTGAACACATTGTTGAAAAACACTTCAGGGCTGAGCAGTATGCATGTTAGAGTGCAGGCACCAGAGGAGCCCTGATGTCACGCCAGTGACTGCGGGTCTGTGGGAGCAGCTTTGTCAGTGTGTCCTGGGCCTTAGCTCTAGGCCCCCACCTTTATCCCCTTCAGAGTCCCCCAGTGTGAGTTCATCCACTCCCTGGCTCTGACCACCACCCACACTCTGTGACGCACAGACAGCACGGCATGAGGTCAGGGGCACTGCCCTGGAGTTAGGCCGCTGCTTCTTGGCCGTGTGATCGTGGATAAGCTGCCTGCCTCTCCATGCCCAGTTTCTTTGTCTGTAAAACAAGGCTAGTAATAGCAGTAATAGCAAATTCTTACAGAGTGCTTACTTCATCATGAGAAGCGCTATGCTAAACCCCTTGTGTGTATTAAATCATTTAATCTTCGCCACGTCCCTGTGAGGTTGGCTCTTACACTCAGTAACTGTTAGCTGTTAGTAGCTCCATCTTCAGCCCGGAGCTCCCTGCGGCTGCCCACCTCTCTGCTCAAAGCTTAGAACCTCAATCTTCCTCCTGTGTTTCTTATCTCAGGGAAAGGCTTCTCATGTCCCCCCATCACTCAGGCAGACACCTGGGACCCTCAGCTCTTCCTTTCCTCTTAAAATCCATATTCAAGAGATGCAGACTCTACCTCCCTCATATCTCCCCTATCCCTCCCCCCACCCCATTTCCTCTTTCCATCACCATAGCTTCAGTGACATCCCACTCATTTCTCCCTTGGATTATGCAAAGGCCTCTGATAGCTCCCTGCAAACTGTCCTGCTCTGCCAGAGATTTCTGAATTACAAATCCGCTTAAAGTCCCTCCATGACTCTCCACAGCCTCCAAGCTCAAGTTCAGGAGCTTCAGCTTAGCACGTGGGCTCTGCAGGGTCTTGGCCTTGCCGTCCTGCCCTCCTCTGCCCACCCCCTCAACATTGCAATATGGCCACACCGGCCTTGGCAGTTCATCCCTCTGGCCCTTTGCACAGGCATTTCCCACTGTCTGGAGGGTCCCCCGCTCACCCGCTTTGTCTAATCAGTTCCCACCTTCCCCATGACTCAGTGCAGGCAACATCTCTTCCTAGAAGTCTTCCTGGGTCTCCACTGGTGCTCCTCCTCCATGCTTCTAGAGTAATACTCAACATCTTCAAATTATAATGACATTATCTGTGTTTTCTCCCAACACAGATGTTGCCTGGAAGCAAATGGTTAAAAGCATAGTCACTGCAGTCAGATGGCCCCATGCCATCATCTACTCGTTACTTTCAGCTCTACCATTTACCAGCTGTGTGATCTTGGGCAAGTTACTTAACCTCTCTGCGTCTGTTTCCTTTATGGGGTTTCTCCAGTGTGAGGCTAATGATAGTACCTACCACATAAAGTAGTTGTGAGTCTGATTATAGCAGGAAAAAGTGCTTAGCACAGTGTCTGGCAGAATCCAAATGCCCAATAAATGTTAGCTATTATCTAATAATAAGATTCTATCTTATTCATTTGTATCGCTGTTGCCTAAAATAGGTCCAGCCATGTGACAGATACTCAATTAATGTTTGTTGAACTGAATCAAAGTGAAATAACCTAGAGCCAATTTTCAATTCAATCAGGGTTTCTTGCTGCAAGCAACAGAAACCACTGTACTTTATGCAGAAGAAGAATTTACAAAGGGTATTACATTAGGTGGCTCATGAAATCTCTGGGAGGACAGAGGACATGGTTTGGAGACCACATGGCCAGCGACAGAGTCCAAATGATACCCTAGACTTGCTGCAGTGGACACCTTTCTTTCCCCATGACTTGGCACAGACCCCATAGCTTACACTAATGACACTGGGCACCAAACACTGTCTATAGAGATAGTACCTCACATTTGCAAGGCGCAAGGAAGGCGTGCACATGGAGGCTCATATACTATGTATCAAAACATTGTGAAGTTATAAATCTAACAGTCAGTTACTATGGCTGCATAACAAGTTATGCCAAAACTTAGTGGTATAAAACAAATTTATTATGCTCATAAATTCTGTGAATCAGGAATTCAGATTCTGAATGGTCATCTCTGACCCATAATGTCTGAAGCTTCAGTCAGAAAGTTGGAGGGCTGGGGACTGGAATCATCTGTAGGTTTGTTCACCCCCATGTCTGGTAGTTGGCTGAGGCCTCAGTTTCTCTCCACATAGTCCTCTCCATGTATCTCTCCATGTGGATTAGTCTGAGCTTTCTCACAGAATGGTGGGTGGTTTCCAAGGGCATGTCTTCTAAAAAGAGAAATCCAGAGAGCCTTTTATGATCTGGCATCCAAAGTCATGTGATATCACTTCTGCCATATTCTGTTTGTCAAAGCAGTCACAAAGTTCTTTTCAGGTTCAAGGGGAGAGAAAATGGACACTTCTTCTTGGTGGGAAATAATAGTAAAGATTTGACAGAGTAAGTGGAACGAGAAATACTGCTGTAGAATTTCTGGAGAATGCAAGTTTCCACATATTCTCTCACCTTAGCAAATATACCTTTCTGACACCCAGGAAGGTCAGGTTCAGATTTGGAATCCAGAAATGCCTCAGGACTGTGCCACAGCAGAGTGATACAGAGAGTCAGCCTCTGGCTCCCGTCCCCTCTCACTCTGCCCCTCAGCCCCATCCTGCACAGCCAGGGGCCTCCTGTGTTGTGTTTGGGCACCCCTGCCCACAGGGCCAAGCACTGTTCATGTCACCCACAAACAAACACCCCTTGTCTGTTCCTCAAGCATTAGGGCACGCAACAGCAACATGATCTACCCGAGGAAGATGGACCCAGGGAAGAGGGCTGCACAGGCCCTGCAAGTGGGCTTGGGGTCATTTGGACAGGGAATTTGGGATCCTGGTTCTCAGAGTATGATGTAGGGGTGGGAGGTGGGGGCAGTTGGTAGGCATGTCCCTTGGTCCTGCAGATTCCTGGCTCTGAGGGGAGAAGTGTAGCTGAAGGAGGACCAGAGCAGGACTCTAAAATGCAGGGACACCTCTCACCCAGGTCTAGGAGTAGACTATCTGTTAATCGGATATCAAGCAACTGGCAAAAAAATGTTGCTGGTTGCTTGAGAGTGCCTGTTGCTTGAGTTCCAGTGAAGGGAAAGTCTACTTACATTTATCCAGCATCTACCAGTCCCCATGGGTGCTACTTAATCATGAGTCTACCGTACCTGGAACCTTTGTCAGCTGAGCCTCTGGAAGCTGGAAGCCTGTACTGCTGGTCACCAAAATGGAGTTCACATCATGCTTCCTCAGAAACTTTCCTGGGTATATTGGATCAATGGAGTCTAATTATACCTCTCTGGTACAAGGGATCTTGGGAAAGTGAGCTCTGGCTTCTACTTAGGGGAAAGGCAGACACATAAGGTATTGGAGGGCCCAAATAAAGGAAGAAGGTTTAAAGGCCATAGGCAGCCAAGCAGAATGACGAATGTCATATAGCCTATCTCTTGGCTGCCCAACATCATCACATACCCTTCTTCCACTCTTAAACTTGCCCACCACAATCACACCACCAATACCTGCTTCCCCCTAACAAAATGTAATTATTCTTCACAAATGAAAACTTACCCTTTTGCCTAAAGAGGAACAACCTAAATTCATATCAGTAATTATACCAGGATAACATCTTGATATTCTATAATCTATCTAACAAATTGCAAATATAACCTTTAAAAATGCCCCTGTATAAAAAATAATAGGGATAAGGATAGGAGAAAAGAAGGAAATTTTGTTAAAATAGATCAGTATATCCAAAGCAAGGAATACAACATGAATGGATACTATAGTTTCTGTTTCTGCATCTAATTATTAGACTGGAGCTGGTATCATTCATTTCATTCCATGACCCATTTGCCCTTCACAGATACCTCAGTTAGTCAGAGCTCTTTACCTGGTGAGACAACCTTAATCTTCTGTCTGGAGAAGGCTGAGCCTTTCATGGTGTTGCCTATTTAGGGTTGCTGTGGTCTTCCTAGAAGTGTTAGGAGATGCCTCACGCATCTCCCTGCCCCATTGGTTCCCACTGATAAATAGTGTCAATCCCCTCAGCCAACATTATAATCCCCCTTTCTACATGAGAAACTAAAAGAGCCCAGTGACAAACTCACCAATGGAACCATTTTGTCCCCTGCTGGATGCATTCCTACCTTGGATATTCAGACTTCTAAGCCAGAAAAGTCTGGAGTCATGTGAATAGAAAGCAAAAAACTTGCAAATGGGTCTTTAGGTAAGTGGGAGACATCCGGATTGGTGATGTGAACTTGGGTTTCCTCAGTGCATTGAAACCAAGATCATGGTTGGGGTGCCCCAGAGAGCATGGAGGTGAAGACAAGAAGAGAGCCAAAACAGGTCCCTGGGGAACATGACCTTGTAAGAGCTCAGCAGAGGAGGCCAGGAATTGGCAAACCAATGGGTTGGGTAGTCTTTCTACCAGAGTCCAGCTCTTTCTTTAAAGACTTTTCTAGTCTCTGATGAACAGCATCCCGCATAGGAGTAAGCAAGTCAAGAGTTCACTCTCCTTGGAGAAAGTTCATATTCCTTAAGTTATATTGTAGACCTGGTATTACAATGCAGCAAAGTCTTTCCTACATCTCTTAGGAATTCTCTGTGTCAAATTCAAAATCCCAAGAAAACCCAGTCAAGAAAACCAAAAAGTGGGCAAAAGTATGATTTTCCTATAAGAATTAAAGCTTCATAACCAACACAGAGATGTTATTGGTTTGACGGGATCAACTGATGTCAAGTTGAAAGCCAGAGCTGGAACCTTGGTACGTGGAGCTGAAGGTTAACATTAACATCTCTGGGGCCTGAAACAGGAGCTCAGAGATGACATGCTCACCACCTAATCAGTCGGTCTTGCTTATAGCTGTTGCCATCACATCAATGTATGTTTGTGGCCCTATCTGCTGCAATGATGAGTCATTCTTACAAATAAAATAAATATTAATAAGGCATAGTATACTTTATACAAATCCTATGAGCAATATTTCAAGCAAAATAAGCCCTTAAATTGGCAATATTGGTATGCGTCGTGCTTACTAGGATCCGAATGTTACATTCTTCAAGTACTCTCTAGTCATGGTCAGTGGCATTTTCAGTGTTTGAATATTTGCTACGGAAGAAATGCAAAGAGAAGAAAATAGGAATGTTGTGAAATTCTCAGACACAAAAGCAGAAGTTGATCTAAGATCTGAATGACTAAAAGCAATATCAATTTCAATGACAAAAAGAAACTCAGGGCAAGCAGACAAAGTGTATGCACTTTTAAAGAGAAAAAACGAGCTTACATGAAGCAGTGTGCCCTAACACCCGAACTGAAGAAACTTTGGACGTTGGTTTTGATGATTGAAGGAATATCAACACAAAAGATTTTTTTTCTATGTCTAGAATGTTTGTTGTGAAACAAAGATCAAGACTATCAGAGCGATTAATGCTTTGTGTGTTTTATAAATTTCATTTTAAGAATGAAAAATTTTAAATATTAAGTATTTGTATCTTTCCATGTTTAATGACTTTCATTTGTCATTAATTTTGGTTAACATTGCTTTATTTTAATGTTTCCTCTTATCAAATGTCTATAACATGTAGGGAAGAATTTTACATGTTTTTGAAATAAATAATCTTGTCAAAATATATTGGTTCATAGTAATCATAAAACATTTATTTTACATTTTATATATATATATATTTTTTAAAAGAGCTCTGAAACTTTTAGCATAACACTATTACAAAAAATGATTTATTATTTATGGTCACACATTATTTAAAACATGTAAATGTAGTATTGTGGGAAGTACAGAACGATTTATAATTTCAGGAATTTCTAAGAATTCTCAGATTTCCAAGTTCTTACTCCCAAATCCCCCAAATTAGCAGCCGTTAGGAATTTGGAAACACACTACAGACCAACTACCCAGTTGGAACCCCTGGATTTACCTAGCTTCGGGGTGCTGGCATGGGATGGAAAGAGCAGCCTCACCCAACACTAGCACCAGAAGCCTCCAGGGCAGGATGCTGAGCCGCCAACAACCCCCTCATCCTGCAGTGACCTCATGCCCAGCATCCCAGCACCCTCAGCGAACTTGAAACAATCAGAACGCTGGGGCTGCCTTCCTCTTCCCTGGTCCCCAGGAGAAGAGAAGAGTAACATTTACCTTCCTCCTGATTCTGTCCTTTTCAAATGTCAACAGGGAAGGGAGGGGGCTCCTTCCTCTCTCAGCTCCACACCGGCCTTCCCAGCAGGACCCCTCACTCCACACCGCCCTGTCTGCCTGCATGGGATGCGGGAAGGTGTGTGTGGGGACACCCTCGGGGATCCCTGGGTGATCGGGGTGGCTCAGGGGCGAGTGAGACCACCCCTGTTGGGATAAGGAGAGCTGGGCACCTCTCCTTTGGGTTTCCTAGAACCCAGGTAATGTGCAAGCTGATGAGAAGTCACATAATAAAGAGACCATGGTAAGGGACATGAGGCCTTCTGACCCTTTGCCTAAGAATAGACAGCAGTTTTATCTACTCATGCATGCTTAGAGCACTCCAAAACCTAATAGTTTAAAACAATAAACCTTGTATTTGTTCACAATTCTGTGGATCAGGGATTCAGACAGTCACAGCAGGGACAGCTCATCACTGATCCATGTGATGTGTCATCTGGGGCTGGAAGGCCCATGGTCTCTTCAGTCACAGGTCGGACTCCTCAGCTGAGGGCTCAAAAGGCTGGGAGGAATGGCTTGACTGGGCTGTTCATCGGGTTCCTCGGTGTGCTTGGAGGTGTGCTCCATTGAGGGCCACCAAAATAACAGATTCCCAGGGACAATGACACCGATCACAGCTCTGTTACGTTGTGCCTACAGATACCAGACACTTGGGCCAGGCATCTTGCAGCCCGATGAGGTAGGTGTCAGCCTCCCTTTTAAAGATGAGGGCCCTGAGATCAGAGAGGGTGACAGAGCATGTAAGCCTTGGATCCTGTTGCGTCCAGTAGCAAGGCATCTCCTCTATAGGAGGGTAGGGGAATTATAGTCATTAGACAGTATTAGGGGGGCTTAAGACTATTGGGGAGCACAGGAAATCGATTCTTAGTAAATGAGAGTTCAAGTCAGGGAGTGTGGTGGGAATGGCATGAGCAAACGTGAAGAGGAAGAATAAGAAGAGTGAAAACTCACTCACCCAAATCCTAAAACATTAATCATGTGTAGTGACCGAGCACTTACTGCACGCTGGGGGCACTGGATTTTACGTATCGATCTCGTTTCATCCTTGCACTCCTACGTGGAGGCAGGACGGTTACCCCTGTTTTAGCAGTCAGGAAACAGGCTCAGAGAACATTCTCGGTGTGTTAGTCGGCTCAGGCTGCCATAACGGGGTTCCAGACTGGGAGGTAAACAATAGACACTCACTTTTTCACAGTTCTGGAGGCTGGAGGTCCAGGACCAAGGTGCCATCAGAGTTGGTTTCTGGTGTGGCCTCTCTTCCTGGATTGCAGGGAGCTATCTTCCCGGTGTCCTTATATCACCTTTCTTCCATGTGCATGTGGAGACAGAGAGACCTGGTGTCTCCTCCTCTTGTTGGATATTAGTCCTATTGCATTAGGGGCCTACCTACCCTTATGACCTCACTTAACCTTAATCAGCTCCTTAAATGCCCTATCTCCAAAGGATCCATGGCACCAAAAAAGGTTAATCGTGTTCAAAGGCAAGTAAGAGGTAGTGCCTGGAGGCCTGTGGTACCCAGAGAAAACACAGAACTGGTTTCAATGAGTTCTTGGGCCACAGATGGGGGCGTGGGGACCTACTTCTTATCCTCAAGGCTGGCGCTGCCATCCTCATGCTCCGTGTGCCCATCAGGGACCATGAAGCTGAACCCTCCAGGGTGGTCAGTGGGCAGGAAGGATTGATTCTAAAGGCGAGCTAGCTAGTCTACCCTAGTCCCTGTGGCGGCAGCCCCGGCCTTCACGCTGGCTTTCCGCCCCCTTCCCTGCCACGTGTGGGCAGGCTGGGCATCGCCAGGAGCCAGGTGCCTGCTGCACCGAGAGGCAATTTATGAACTGTGGGTATTTTGTCTGTTTACTTGAAAGCACAAAAATTTGTCACTTGTGTGGGTAATTTGCTGCTAATTACGAGCTTACAATCTGCAGATAGGAAAATCAGGGCCAACACGCGCTTCTTGAGGAAGAGGAAAATTACCCCAAGTACTGTATAATTATACACTTAGCGGGCACAGTGCTCCCAACCCTTGCCTTTCCCACGGAGGGCTGACGGTGCAGGGTGAGTTTGCACACATGCCCACCAAGGTTCCCTCCTGGGGAGGGGGGCCTGTCTGTTGCCAAGGCCCCAAGACAGGGGGCCACAAGGAGGAAGGTCAGGAAAAAGGCTTAGTCACCCCTCCTCAGGGAGCATTTAATCTGAGTGGGAAGACACGGCATCTGCCCTCATGGGCCCCCCAACCTGCGAGAGAAGGCATAGGCCAAGAGCTCAGAAGTCTCCAGTCTAAGGAGGAAACACAGTTCTCGCCTACAGGGGCTCCACTCTGATCAGGGTTACAGAATGCCTGCCTTCCAGGATCCCCTGATCTGACAGCAGGTCAGACATCAGCTCATGCCCAGGCCGTACATCCCTAGCCCTCAAAGGTGCCCAAGTCTGATGGAGAGGGGGCACTCTTGCCCTCAGGGTGCTCTCTGATGATGGAGACATAGGCCCTGACTGTGAGGCTGGAGTACCCCCAGTTTTATCAGGGGAGACACAGCACCTGTTTATAAGGGCTCTAATGTTGATGGAGGAGACATAGTTGCTGCCCTCAGAAAACCCTTGGTCTGATGGGAGAGACAAGCTCCTGCCTCAGAGAGTCCCTGGTCTGATGGTGGAGACAAGTGCCTGCACTCGGAGTAACCTCTCTATTCGATGGGGAGACAGCCCCTGGCTTGTGGTTGTCCCTGAGCTTCTCCCTGTCCATCTCCTTGTGAAAGAAAGAACTCGATATGAGACTCAGGTTAGCACATCAACCACACCCCAAGCCTTCCTGTAGGTACACCCAGCACCCTCTCCCCCAAGACCCTCCCAGTTTTCAGATTCCCTCCAGCCAGCCCGGATGATGAGTTAGGTGACCCTAGAAAAATTCCTCTCCCTTCTCCTCTTCTTGATCCTTTTTATTTGCTGTCCTAAATCATTCATGACTTGCAATAAAGGCCTCCATGCCCCTCTCCCAGCCCCCTGCAGAAAATATTATTTAACAGAAAGGTGACAGTTATGTAATTTAGTCTCGATGTCCATTATTGATGAATTTGACCATGAAATATTTAGGTTCCTCTGTGTTCTGCCACTCAGCATCTAACAGTAACAGTATCACATCCCAGTTTATCCTCGTGGAAGATGTGTCAATCAGGATGCCCAGCCTCATTCACCCGAGGCTACATCCCATCGCCCATCACAAACCCCAGCTCTCCCCAGTCAGAACTGACAATAAGGGTTCTTTTGTCCCCCAGGGATCCAGCAAAGTGGCCAGAGAATCCGTAAGTGCTGGCACTCGGTTAACCCATTTAATTCTCCCACCAGCCCCAGAAGGCAGGTGTTATTACAATCCCTTTGTGTTTGAGGAAACAGAGGCTCAGAGAAGTTAAGACAGTTTCTTAAGGTCACCCTTTTAGCCTGTGGTAGAGCTGAAATGGATCACTCACTCATCTAGTTGGCGAGCCTCTGTTCTCTCCACTCCACCATGGTGGAGACAGACTTTCCCAGAAGACAGTATGCTGGAAGACACGGCTTGGTCGACACAACACGTGCATTCAGTGACTCTCAGCCTGGTGCCCCTTCTGTTCTAGATCATAGTTCTTAGCTGGGAATTCCAGGTGAAGTGAGAAGACAGAAGAGAAAGAAGACAGGGTTCTTGTCCTCAAAGGACGTCCAGCCTGATGGGGGAGACAGTATCCTCAAGGAGTCGATATTATTAGCAAGAAGCTACAACCAATTTTGCTGGTGCAGATGGGGGTAGAGCTGCAAATGGGGAAACTAAGTCCTGAGCACCATCTTCCTGCCCTAGAAGCTAAGGGGAAGGACTTTGGGGCTCCTAACATAGCATAGCCCTCCTGGCTGCTCTGTAACCCTCTGGGGGTGCTGTGCCCCTGAAAAGTCACCGAGAAGACCTTCTTCCTCCTGGCTCTGCAGGTTGACTGTCTGTCTGTCTGTCCCCAGCTGCAGATGATTGAGGAGCAGCTCTGGTGTGATATTAAAATATGTATTAGCCTAATTGCATGCTAATTAAACAGACAAGGCCATTATGGCCATTCAGGGACCCACCTGAGTTCCGGGGCATCCCAGGGCGGCTGGCAGAGCTGGGGCCTCAAGTCACTGAGAACCCAGAGTGGCAGGAGGATGGACAAGGTGACTCTCAGAGGGAACTGAGGGTTGACAGGCTAAAGAGGGTTGTCAATTGGAGTTTGCCGGCATTTCAATATAAGGAGGAGCTTTCTAAACATAAGTCACCAGCTATTAAATGGGGGTAATGAGCTCCTTGTTCTTGGAGTTAAGCAAGCAGTTAAATGAGAATCCCAGAAGCACTTTGTGGAGAGAAGGATGAATGAATTCCACAGTTGCTTCCATTTGCAAGACTCTGAGTTCCTAGGATATAGGACGAGCCCCTCTCATTTTCCTGCCACCCCCTCAGCCATCCCCTGCCAGGCAGAGGCACCCTGGTCCTCCTGCGGAGGGACTCCCTGAGGCAGGATGCCCACACAGGGAGCAGGGAGGGGTCTAGAGACCTGCTTCTCCCCACCAAGGCCACACAGTCGCCAGAGCTCCGGAGGGAGAGCTGCGGGCCCATGGAGGTGCCCCGACTTCTGAGCCCCATTCCTTCAGGTTTCCGCCAGGGGCTGGGGATGGCTTGTTTCATTTCATTGCCTGGCACCTCATGTGGAAATATTTTATATCCTGTTGAATATCTTGGGATGATTAGAATTCCGGATGTGCTAAGAGCCTCGGTAGTACAAGTATGAGAGGTAGTAGGCCACTGGGAGGGGAGACCCAGGGGAGGGCAAATCAGATAAATCGTCACATACCCTGAGCCCAGAGCAAAACAGCTGAGACCCAAACACCCCATCCCCTGGCTACCATCTACATGCCAACCACATGCCACCCAATCTCCCAGCTACATACCATGCACATGCCAACCACACACCAGATGCCACTACATGCCAGTACAGTCCACCCACATACCACCAGTGCGGTACCCACATGCCACCCACACGCCAAGCCAACGTCACCCATACTCCAACTACACACACGCCATCCATTGATTATAGTCTCTGATCCTGCTACTCATTGTCATCATCATCGCCACCTCCCACCCACTCAGAGGACCTCCATGACAAGCACCGCATACGAGGTCAGCAGCACAGGGATCATGACCTTGCAGTAACTATGCCACTGACAAGGGAAACCGTCATCGCATGGCCACACGGAGCCAAAATAACTCTTCAGCAGTGAAAAGTTCTCACTGACTTGGTAAAAACAAAAACAAAACAAAAACCCAAACGTTTTTCATTTGGTAATTAAAATGTCCAGTCCATTGGGGGAAGGCACAAGAGTGAGGGTTCAGGTGACACAAGCCTGGCCACGTGCTGATGACTGCTGAAGCTGAGCGACGATACCTGGGAGTCCATTAAAAGGTTCTCGTTACTCCGGGGTATGTTTGAAATTTTCCATGATGGAGCTTGTTTGTTTTTTTAAGTCCAGTCTACCTATGGCCAGAGAGGCGCCTTCACATGAATGTGGAGCATCTCCTTAGCTGCCTGTCCTAGGTGGGGCCTGACTCTGGTGGCAGGGAGGGAGGGACACGGTTCACTTGCCTTTCTTCTCTTCCCACAGCAGGGCCCCCTTTCCCTTTCCCAACTCACCCGGCCACTTCTGCTCCTCCAAGACGGGGGCTGGGGGGCGGCCGTATGGACAGTAGGAAAGGTTTCACTTGCCTAGTACTGTCACATACTCTAGTGGAGGTCTCCCTGGGCATGGCATTGTGCAAAGCTGCCTCGTTCTCTCATGGGCACCTGTGTGGGTTCTTTGGAGACACCTTCCTTCCAACCTATTGCTGGGTTTTCTCACCTGTCATTATTCCCTGACATGGGTGTGGCACTCTCCAGCTGTCATTTCATCTAGGGCCTTCCATCTCTCAGCATCTGCTGGTCCACCCCTTTGGAAAGGCTATAAGACAATCCCAACTGGCCCCCAGATGCTCCATAGGAAATCCTGAGCATCCCTTGCCCTTGTTGACTTGTCTGCCATCCAAGCAGGTAGCCAGGAGCAGCCCCGGACCCTTTAGGTTTCTCGGGTGTGAGTCCTAAACCCAGCCACCACATCCTACCCTTTGCATATGGGGGGATAAGATAAGCTCACCAATAGCTCTCTCCTCTTACCCTCCAGCTCCCTCAGCCTCCCAACCTCTCCAACAGCCTGGAACCAAGGGCAGGGAGTCCTAGCTCTCAGCCACCTCCTTTGTATGTCCTGCTGGGGTGGTCACACCTCACTTTAGATGTAAACTAGTTGGCACCTGTTGACTTTGGGGCCTGACTGAGGCAGAAATAGTGTCATTTAACTTGGCATTGCCCTACGACTACTGAGCAAAAAGTATTCGTGTCATTAGAGAAAGACAGGAAGTGCTCTGCAAGGTCAAAGGTTGGAGATGGGACTTCTGACTTGAGGGCAAGGAAGGCTTTAGGAGGCAGTGCTTGCAGTGTGCATGGTGCTTCTATGTGTGTGAATGAGGAAGGTAGAAGAGTGAGGCCCAGCAGGAGGAAGAGCATAGAAAGGCTCAGAAGAGGGAAATGGAAGAACATTTGCCTGACTCGGGATGCAGTTCAGTGATTTACAATGCTCTGTACCAGCATAGCACAAGGAAAGAGAAATGAGAGGGACAAGGTGGGGAAGTGGGTGCTCTGGGTCTGATCACACAAGGTCTTGAATGCCACGTGAAGGAGTATTGATATCACTAAGGGACTCCATTGCTACAGAGGGTCGTCTTAGGTGGGCTCCCTAAGCAGAGCCTGAGACAGGTATTCGAGTGATGTGATTATTAAAGGAAAGCTCTCAGGAGAAAGCGGGGACAGGGGAAGGCAGGGGAAGGGGCAAGCAAGGATGTGGTCTCTACTTAGAGTCTGGGTTCAGCCAGACCCTTAGGAAGCTGTGAGGAACGAAGTACACCACAGACTTAGCCATGCTTTGAGCCCAGAGGGCTGGCCGTTTGCCCCCCTGCATTAGTCACTCACTGGACGTGGGCTGCCCTTGGCAGCAAGGACATGACCCCCTGGAAAAGATGGCTCCCACTGGCCCGGGGCCGCTCTCCAAAGGAATGATTTTGATTTACTATCGGTCAACATGCACAGAGCTGGGCTACATTCTCATCAGAGGCTTGACTGGAGAAAGATCTGCTTCCAAGCTCCCGCATGCAAAATTAACTTCCTTGTAGAGGTGGAACTCAAGGTGAATTGCTTCTTTGAGTCCAGCAGGAGAGAGTCTCTGACCTCAGGGAGGCCCCAAGTCCCTTTGCAAGGGGCTTTCACCCAATTAAGAAAGGCCAACCCAGAATAATATCCTTTTTTATTAACTCAAAGTCAATTGTTTTGGGATTGTAAAATCCTATAACCTTGACATAGTCTACAGGCTAGAAGTAAGTCACAGGTCTCACATTCAGGGGGTGCAACACATTGAGAGGTCATTTTAGGGTGTGTCTGGCCACAGCAAGAATGAAGGAGTTATGGGGGTGATGGTTGTTACAAAACAAAAAGTTCCAGGTGCTGTGGGAGTCTAGAACCCAGTTTAGGTGCAGTCAGGACAGCCTCGTGAACTGAGACCTGAAGAAAAACAAGAATTAGGGAGGCCATGTGTGGGGGAAGCTGAAGGAAAATGAAACGGCACGTGCAAAGACTCTAGGGCCCAAGAAGGCTGAATGAGTTCAAGAAACTCAAAGACCAGTGTGATTGGCACACAGAGGAGTGGGAGAAGACTTGGAGCCTCGGAGATAGTTGCTGCCCAACCCAGGATCCTGCTTTCTTCCTGGCTCTAAGCAGCCAGTTGTTGCTGAAGTTACTACAAGCACCGATAAAACCGCAGCCACGTGCACGAAAACACTTCAACAGTGATGACCTCTGCAGGGGCTAAGACTCGGAAGGGACACAAGGGTACCTTCTGAGGGGCTGGAAATGTTCTGTCTCTTGCTCTGAGTGGTGGTTAAGTGGGTGTAAACATTTGTCAAAAGTCACTGACTTGGGCTTAGAATGAGGGCATTTTAAGGTATATAAGTTATACCTCAGTAAGGCAAATAAACCACAGCCATAAGGCATGTCCACAGGTGCACCAGCTCCAGGCTATGATCCTGAGAGAGACCAGGCACCTCCAAAGCTACACCTGGTCCCCAGGGAGGAAGGACCTGAGATGCTGCTCAAGGGCGCAATGTGGTTAACATACATGCTCACAGAGAACCTTCTCTGTCCCACTTGTAACTGGCCATGAGGAGGCTTAAGGCTGTAGAAAACACTGCCCCCACCCCCAAGGGCTCACAGTCTCGGAGGGGAAACCAACTCCAGAACTGACTGCAGTAGACAGCAGAGATTATTTCTGGTACGTACTTGGGGCAAGAGCCCAGGAAGAAGTGATTACTTCCATGTGAGGCGCTGAGAAGTCACTTGAAGGGAGAGGCATTTGAATGGGTCACTTTCAGGCAACATCAGAGACTTCTACTTGTTCCCCCAATATCCTCTCTCCCTTTCTTCTCTAGCAGCAAGAGCTCCGATGAGATTTTTAGTCAGGTACATGATTCAAAATAAATTTCCCATACTCCTTTTCAGCTAGCCCATGGATATAACTGGAAATATAGCATGGTACCTCTGGTAGACTTCTTTGAAAGCAGTCACACATGCCCTCTGCCTTCTTCTCTGCCTAGAACATAGAGGTGATGGCTGGAGCGCTAGCTGCTATCTTGGATCATGAGGATGGGAGTCACACCCAAGGAATGACAAATCAATAAACTGGAATGAGCCTGGGTCCCTGAGGACTTTATAGAGCAGAGCTCCATCTGGACTTCTACATGAAAAAGAAATAACATCCATGTTGTTTAAGTCACTATTATTTGGGGTCTCTATTATTTTCAGATAACCTAATACTAACAAATAAAGTGAGTACAATGGAATAGGTGGGAATTGGGGGTGGGGCAGGGAAGGGCCTTCGTAGCTGAAGGACAGATGTATACAAGTTCTCACATCCAGGGTTCTGAACCTGGGCAGAAGCTTCAGGGAGAGAAGAGTGAATACAGGGAGATGAGGGGGAAGGAGTTGGTTGGGACCAACCATGGAGAGCTCACCCGTATTTTCCCGAATAGTCTGGACTTCATACCCTGTTTGGAGGGTGGATGGGAGATAGAACAAGGTGAAGGCAAAGAGTCCCTGTGAGATTGCAGAGGTTCCAGCCAGGAGGGGGGTCAGTGGGGATGGCAAGGAAGGGGTAGAAGGAAGAGATATCCAGGAGGGAGCACCCTGGATCCTCATGGTTATGCTGGGAGCTGGGTGTGACTCCTGAGTATTTGGACAAAGGGACTGAAAGGCGGTGGTGCCGTTTGAGGGTTTAGGGATGGCAGAAGGACAATCTCATTTGCAGAAGAAGGTTCTGGCAAATTGCTATAGACAAATTGAATGTGAGGTTCCAGCAGGAGAGCCTAGTAGAAGTGTCGAGAACACACGAAGAACACTGGCCACGGTCCTTGGGGAAAGGTCAGGACTAGGGATAGGAATTTATTTGGGAGTCTGCTTAATGGCAATAAAGGAGTTGGACACAAGAGGATCAAAGAGGTCACACAAGCGGGGCAGGTGGTCTTGGAATTGAACTCTGCTGGGGATGGAGTCTCAGAGGAGCCGCCTGCATTTAAGGGGCGGACAGAGCAAGAAGTGAAGAATAGATAGAAGAGACAGAGGAGGAGCCGTCAGGGAGGTAGGACGAGAAGTGAATGCGTTCATCGTCAGCAAAGTAAAGGGCGAGAGAGTTTCAAAACGAAGGAGATGGGTACAAAGTGTTAGTGTTTTGCAGGGAAGTGGGGGACAGGGTGCGAGGGGCGTGGCAGCCGCACCTGCAGAAACGCAGACACCCGCTCCCATGCCCATTCCACTGAGCTCATCTGCCCGCACTCTGCAAACTGGCCCATGACAGCTGCCCAAGAGCTGAAAACAGCTCAATTCTCAACAAAGTTCATTTAAAAATTCTTTGGTGGAGTGAGAAAAAAATCATTTTAATGAGGCGAGCCATGCATTCTCACCCATTTGACAGAGACATGTTTTTAAATTAACTTCTTATTTCTCACCTGACAAAGGCTTCTCTGTGACAGGTATTCCTTGACAATGTGTGCACCGGACAGCTCATTTGCAAGTCAGGTGTGTGAGTCCAAGTGCATGCCCACATGCACCTACAAGCTCAGGGCCCCAGCAGGCCAGGCCTGACAACCAATTTGGATCATCACAGCCCACCGTGGGATAGCGCATGTCTTGTTGCAGATCACTGCTTAGCTGAGTTCCAACCAGGTTGTGGGCACCTGGTGGCCAGTGGAATGCCTTCTACCACCTCTTTCGTAGATCCCTCATTACCCAGTGGAGCACCAGAGAGCAAATCCAACAACAGAGCACCCCCAGCCCTCCAGCACTTAGAGGTATTCTAGGGACGGCCCAGATTACCTCCGACTTAATGCTGTGACACCCTCTTCTGAGACAGTGAGAAGTAGCCATCCAGGGCCCCTGATTTGTAGTCTGCCTTCCCCTCAGCTCTTCAGGCCATTAGAGGAGAGCTGAAGCGGGAGGCGTGTACTTGATGCGCCAAATGGAACTCCCCCTGGGGGCTTTAGCTCAGCTGTAAGGCTGCAGCATCCCCTGTGACCATTCTCAGTCCCCAATCACAGCTCCACAGGTGACTCATAGGTGCAGGAAATGTTAATATTAATCCCACCAGCCTCTCCCGCCCCCAGGACCTGTTGGAACAGCTCCTGCACTCATGCCTGCAGACGCTCACACCCCTGGCTCTGTCTTTCACTTCTCTTCTATAATAGACCCTACGGATTTAGACAAGATTTGAACACTCCCCCACTTCTATATAATAACCAATGTCTACAGAGTGCACATGTCCTAAGACCTGAGCACGCGTGATCTCATTAAATCCTTCAACAACCCCAAGAGGACCGTACTCTTATCTGCATCTCATTTCACAGGGTAAGTCGGGGACGGACTGGTTTTACAATAAACAACAGGCTCCTGAGCCACTTTCTTTGCTCGAGCCCGCTCCTACTTCTTTGGAATGTACTTTCTCCTCAATAAACTATCTTTTTGTTTCACTACTTTAAAAAAACCAAAACAAACAACAAATGCAAGAATGGAGGGTGGACTAGATAAAACAAGATGGGAAAAATACTGGTAACTGTAGAAACTTGGTGCTGAGTACATAAGAGTTCATTATGAACAATTTTCTTGGTGTATGTTCAAAATTTTCCATAATTAAAAGTAAAATTATGAGAAATAAAGAAGCAGTTCTGGCACCTAGTATGTGCTCATTAAGTCTTTATTATCTCTTAAAGATTAACTGAGATAATGTATGTAAAGAACCTAGTACAATCCCTGTACTCCATAAACGGAGGGATGGTTGACGTTAGGTTGCCGCTACTACTATTACTATTTAGAGCAGGTTTGTCCCGCCCTATCACCCTGTCTGTCCCTTAACCAACAGCCTCTTACTCCTGAACAAGCCTCGGTCCTGGTCTCCACCCACCCGACCCACTCCCGAGGCGCTGCACCACACCCGCCCTTGAAATGGCCGCGTGGAGTTCCCTGGTGGTGTAGGGGCTTAGGGCTTCGGCGCTGTCGGCGCTGCGGCCTGGGTTCGATTCCCAGCCAGGGAGCTACCCACATACAAAAAAAAAAAAAAAAAGAAAAAAAAAGAAAAAGAAATGGCCGCGCGGCTGTAAGCGATGGGAGCGGGCAGGAATAGCAGCTCTCTGCCATTCATTCAGCAAACACTTCTGCAGCCAGACACCGTGGGAAGCGTGGCGCTCGCGAGCTCCGGAGGAGGCGGCACGCCTGCCTGGGTCGCAAGTGAGTCCAGTGCTAACGCGAGACCGGGAAACAGCTCAGGGTCCAGGGAACCGAGAGGCCTGTGGGGGCCGCGCATCCCAAGGGTGTGCCTGCCCTCCCACTCCGCCCCCTACCCAGGCCACCCCACGCCAAGCCACCAGGAGCGGGCCGACGGCTCTCCCCTGCCGACCCCTCCCAACCTCCCAGACGCCCACCGCAGAGGGCGGCCTCCTTGGGCTCTAAATTTAACCCCGAGGAAAGTGCCAATCGTTCATTTGCAAAGCTGTTTCAAAGTGACTCTGATAAGCAAATTGCTGGCAGCCCTGGCGGGTGATTATTCCTGCATTAATCAAGGGGAAATTATGCCAGTTACTGATTA
This sequence comes from Lyroderma lyra, assembly GCA_004026885.1. Classification (NCBI taxonomy): domain Eukaryota; kingdom Metazoa; phylum Chordata; class Mammalia; order Chiroptera; family Megadermatidae; genus Lyroderma; species Lyroderma lyra. Next base: position 99,160 of record PVJL010005490.1, read on the forward strand.
ACTAATTACAGCAATCAGATCGGCTGGGAGAACAGGGCAGGGAGAGGAGGCCAAGGTAAACACAACCTGGGAAAGGTGAAGGAGGCAATTTGGGGTGGGGGCCGGAGGGCAGAGATAGGAGATCTCTCCCTGCCTCCTCTTGCCCAAACCACCCCACCCCAGCTGAGTGGCCCCCAAGCCAGAGCGGGGTGCCCAATCTGATGGGGGTGTCAGGGCCCATGCTCTGGGAATATAGTACCCAGTGTGGCAGGAGTTGTCGGCTCCCAGGCTTTGCTGAGTTCCCTGTCTACTGCAGGACAGGGAATCTGGCCTCCAGGGGGTCCCTTTCCAGTAAAAGACGCTGAGGTTTCTACACTCAGTCCACCGCCAGCGCCTGAGGAAGGAGACTGGAGAAACAGGACTTGGCAGTAAAGACAGTCTCAGAAGTAGGGAAGCAAGTGACAAAATAGAGTGAGGTGTGACAACTAGGGCTTCAGAATACAGAGCTCAGAAGTCAGCTGGTCAGCCTGGTAAAGGGTCACCTGTCTCTGCACACTGACCCCCTGTCCTTACCCAGAAAGGAGAATGAACCCAGCCTGGCATCCCAGCACTCAGCCACAGAGCCCACCATCCACTACGGGGAAACTTCCAGAATCCTCTATGCTCACTCCTTAACCTCCTGCTGCCCAAATGCTTCTATTCATGCTTGTGTGTGTGTCCAAAGTTAGAACCTGGTTCAACAGTTTCCCGACTGTCACTTGACTCAGTACAGAAGGCATCACTGAATGAGATGTTGATTCTGGACATAGCAGAAGCCAGAAGACAAAGAGGGGCAGCCACTTTTCTCCCCACGGCCTCTAATTGTGGGAGGAAGTAGGAGGCTCAATGTCCTCTGACTACACAGGACAGGGGAGGAGCTGTGAGCTGTGGGGTCCCTAGGGAGGCCTGCATGTGTGTGTGTGTGTGTGTGTGTGCACGTGTGTGTGCGCGTGTGTGTGCGTGTGTGTGTTCGTGTTTGCGTGTGTGTGCGTGTGTGCGCGCACATGCGTGTGTGTGTGCATGTGTGTGTGTGTGTGTGCGTGTGTGTGTGTGTGTGTGTGTGTGTGCGTGTGTGTGCGTGTGTGTGCGTGTGTGTGTGTGTGTGTGTGTGTGTGTGCGTGTGTGTGCGTGTGTGTGCGCGTGTGTGTGTTCGTGTTTGTGTGTGTGTGCGTGTGTGCGCGCACATGCGTGTGTGTGTGCATGTGCGTGTGTGTGCGTGTGTGTGTGTGTGTGAGACCATCTACAGGCTGGATTTACAGGGTTCCCAGGCTTAGACTAGAATCTAGTTCCTCTGCATGGTAAGCCTCTATGTGTTCCCTCACACTGGACTTGAGGAGAACTAAAGAGAGGAAAGGAGAGAGAAAGATGGTAGTCAATCATCACTACCACTTATTGAGTGCCTACTGTATGCCGACCTGTGTCATCAACTCCGATTTACAGAGGGAGAAACTGAGGCTTCAGAGAAGTAAGTCATTTACCCAAGTATTACTTGCGCCCAGGCCTGCCTGGCCTCCTGTCTATAACCACTATGCGTATTGCTGCTCATTCTGTAAGATGGGGAAGGATGGTAGTGACCTCACAGGTGGATGTGAAGATTAAGTGAGACAATGCTTGTAGGGAGCATCTGGCACATTCATGGAACACCTACTGTGAACACCTACTGTGCTATCGTGAGTGCCAGCCCCTGCCCTTAAGGAACTCCTGGTCTAATGGGGAAAGTGGATGCAGAAGAGACAAACCACCAGATGGCACAGTGTGTGCTCTAAAAGAGGACTCAGGGCCCAGAGGATGGAGAGAGACGCCGCCCCAGGGCAAGGAGGGAAGCGTGCTCCTCCGCAATGACTGGTGAATGGTATCTGGGCAGATGAAATAAGGAGCAGGAAGGACATGTTAGGAAGAGGGACCAGAAGATACAAAGTCACAGAGGTGGGGAGTTTTTTGGGAAAAGTGGGTCGTTCAGTGTGGCCCTAGCGAGATGCTGGGAGGCGGGAGGAGGCTGCCCAGGGCGGCCCAGCAGATGGGAGACGGCTTCGAGTGCCATGCCAGGAGATTTAGAGTGCAAACTAGGGTCACAAGAGCCATCAGAGAGATTTTGAGAAGTAAGTTATTGGGGGAGGGTATGATAAATGTAATAAAGTAATATATTGGAAATAATACTTCAAATAGATCAAGCAATATAGAAGTGTAGGATGTTTAAAAATTAATATTCAAGTACCCTTTGCAAAGCCATTCCCTAAAGTGATCAATATAAAGTTCATTTTCCTTTCCCTGGGCAGAGATGATTCGTTGTCCCTGATATCCATACTCTTCCTCCTGAAAGACTTTTCACTGAGTGTATGGCCACGCGGAATGAAGACTTCCTTGCAGCTAGGCGTGGCTGTGGGACCAGGTACTGACAAATGGGACATAACCGGAACTCATATACGAGACTTGGAGGGAGGGACCGGGTAAGGGAAGAGGGCATGCGACTCTTGGTACCGTCTTCCCTCCTGTTGGTCAGGATGTGGAAGTGGTGACTAAGCTAAAGCAGCCAGATTGGGCCATGACACGACCTTGGGAATAGAGGCCACTCATGCTGGGGACTACCACGCCAGCCCTGAATTACTTAGCTCCAGAACTTTAAGTGCCAGAGAGGTAAACTTCACCCCGTTTAAAACACTGTTGTTCTGCAGTCTTGTTTTCTGTTACTCACAAGTGAACCTAATCCTAATGCGACTCCTCCAAGTGCAAACATCTACAGATTTTTAAAAATTAAGTTCAAACCTCCATTTACTCTGCCACTTGATTTCCTCATGCACCGTTTTCCAAGTCAGTAATTGGGTCCACCTCCTGTTTAACAGTTGCATGATATTCCAAAATTGGGCCATAATTTATTCAACTATTCGTCTATTTGTAGACCTTCAGGTTTCCAGTTTTTGCTGTCACCAGCAATGTGGCAATCGATAGCACGTACACAATTCTGGTAGGCTAGTGGTTGTGTTTTGTTTTGTTTTTAGTTGGATAAATTCTGCAAAAATAGGCTTGGGCCAAAGGGAATGTGCATTTAGGCCAGACCTGTCCTCCATGAAGGCAGACTAGGAGGCCCTTATTTTGGTGACTCCACCATCTAAGGAGGCTCTCTTCTTTTCCTCCTCCCTTTTCTCCTCCTCCTCCTCCCAGGATACGAGTAGTTTTGCTCCACAGGAGGAGAGAAGGTGTGCCCACCTCTAGGAGAGGAGCCGCTTAAGCCCACCCAGAGGCACAAGTCCTTGGAGACAAGTCATTTCCCGGGAGCAAATCCTGAGAATGAAGGGGTGGGCCCTGGTCCTCTGACGAGGACGTGTAGAAGTCTTGAGACAAAGGAAGGGGAGTCCAGAAAGGGATGCTGAGGGATCCAAAGACAAAACCTGATGCAAAATCTCAGAAGACCAAAGCTCAAGGTTTCCAGCCCCTTCCATCATAACTTGCTGTGCAGCCTCAGGCTAGCCTCTCACTTCCCTTTGCCTCTGTCCTCAGCTGTAAATGGGCTAAAATCTACTGTACGTTTTGCTAAGGGCAGGACTGGGACAGGTCTTCCTAAGCCAAGGCTCCCTGTCCCACGCCACCCTCACCCCACCACTCCCTGCCACCTTGTTCTCCTACTGTCCCCTATTCCCTATGGTCCAGAAGAGTGGAAGTGGTACTCCCTGCCTCATTTTCCCCTCTTACTCCAGTTCGAAGCCATCATCCTTGTTCCCTGGGCGGGTGGCAGGGGAATGATTCGAGAAGGAAAAAAAAAGCTGCACGTACAATGGAAGGAGCCCTGGTAGAGCTCTTGTGGGCTGTCAGGGGGCGATTTAGGGCGATTGCTTTCCACCAGACACATTGTTTCACTGCAGCAAATATTTCCTCCGTGTTGCTACAAGACGTCCATTTGGCAAACCACAGCGGGCCTGCAGGCCCACTCTCCGCCAGTAAAGAGGCGGGCGGGCCCTACTGATGACTGGAGTAAATCTGAGCTCACAATTAAAATCTCTTTAGAGATTGCAGCCAAGTGACTGATGGATAGAACCCCAGGCTCCATCCGTCCCCCTCTACACTGCTCTGCCAAGACAGATATCGACAGGGCGTCATAAATAGCCTCGCATAGCCAGGGCCTCGGAGGCCGGCAAGCAATATGGTGGAGGAATTCAAGGAAAGGGCTGAATTGGGCTCTGCTCTGCTCTGCAGGGTCCAAGTTGGGGGTGGGGGTGGGGACCTGTGCAAATCATCTTGGATAGGTAGCAAAGGGGTTTTTATTTCCTTTCCATAAAGGAGAAAACTGAGGCCCAGACAATGCAAGACTGCCTGGACCTGAATTTTGGAACTGCCCCAAACTATGTGTGGGCTCCTGGGATCGCCACACCCTTTGCCCTTTCTCACACTTCTCACCTGTCTGTCGTGCCCTTCCCCTCCCCCAACACCTCCCGTAGCAGATGATATCAGTGCCCCGCTGGACCCCTTTGTCCTTGCCCCTTCAGTGCGCACCAGGCTGACTCCGAACTGCCAGGACCTGCCTCCTTTTGCTTGAAGGCTCTCTGGCCACCAGAGTCCCCTGTCTGTGCAGCAGGCCCAAAGTGACAAGGAATTACTGCCTCCCAGGGTGGCCCTCACCAATGACTGATGGGAGTTGACGGGAGTATAAACAACCCAGCTCCCTCACCACTCAGTAGGAACAACTCTGAGACATGTTCCATAGTCCCAGAGGGTCCCAGAGAGAGTGAGCCCTGGTTGCCCACAGTGGAAATCCGCTCATGGATGTACCCCGTCTCAACTCCCTTCCTCCTACATCTCTCTTTCCTCCTCCCCTACTAGTGCCTCCTTGGATCTTCCCAATAATTCCTTGCATCCTTTTCCTTGTCTTAAGTCTGCTTCTGTGTGAGCCCATATCAAGACATCTACTCCTTTTCGAATTCCCCACCCAGTTTGCTCGCCACCCGGGAAGCCTTTCCCACACCCTCCCTTGTGCCACATCCAACGTGATTACACATTGACACAGCACCTCTCTTGTTTCCTGATGCATCTCAGTGCCCAAATCCGTTTCCCCAGCTAGATAGGAGCCTCTTGAGGGCAGAACATTGCTTTGTATTATTTGTATGTCCTTTGAGTCCAGCACGGTGCCTGGCACACAACGGGGGCTCAGTAGCTGGTGACAGTAATTAACTGCACGAATGAGCCAGTGAATGAACTAAGCGTTCCTGTCCATCAAGGGAATGGGGAGGAGGAACATTTTCTTCTTACGGAAAAAGGAAAAAGCAAGCAAGAGCCACACGCACAGAGAATGACTTAACTTAGCACTGTTTTGTTTTAAGCAAGGCATATAAAACATTTTATCGATCTGCCTTTTAAATTAAGAACAGGAAACATAGAGCCGTTCAATAAATAAAACATAATAAAAACACCTCAGTTCCAAGGTATGGCTAATTAAAGGAGGCAGACAGAACAAAGTGGGAGCAAAGAGGGGAAACGAGAGACGGGCGAGAGGGACCGGGATGGGGCCGGAGACGCGAGACCGAGAAGGGCGGCTGTGCTAGTGCGCTACAGAGGTCGCGCTGCAGACGGGGCCCCGCCAGGGGCCGGGCTCCAGGGGAGGTGCAGCGACACAGGAAAGACAATTCTGTGCTAGCGTTTGGGGGGCCAGGAGTGAAGGTACGCTGTCATGAAGATGCCCACTTCCCACCCGGAAGGACAGGGCTCTTGCCTTTGAGCCCTTGGAAGGAGACTTCTTCTGGGCTGGTCAGGACCAATGGGCCTATGGGATTCACTGAGGTTCAAGGTGAAGCCAAAGTGAAATTCAGAAGGTGAGTCACAGGTGCTAGACAACTGTATTGGTTCTTCTCGTAACTCAGGTGGATTAAGCACTTCCTGCCTGCCAGGTTACGTAGGCTGAGGGCTCGATGCCCCTAAGCATATTTAAACAGTATCACAACTCACGGGACAGGTACTGTTATTATTCCCATTTCACAGATGAGAAAACAGGCTCAGAGAGGTTAAGTAACTTGCCCAATACACCCCATAGCGAGAAAATGGGAAAACCAGCCAGAATCCAACCCCTTGTCATCTGACTTCAGAGCTGGGGCCTCGATGCCTGACTGCCACCACTTTGGACGGGAAAGGCCACACAGGGAAGGGGGACAGCAGCTGTGGCGGGCTCGTGTTCAAAGAGATCCCTTCCATACCATAACCTCTGAGTCACCCTGCCCTGCCCCCACTGCTTTCTCTGCTTTTCTATGCCCATGTGGTATTTTTTCCTACCTGTAATAAGTACAATTGACCAACTAGCCTTGGAGGATCTGAAAAGCAAAGTACTGTGGGGGAGGGGAGGGTAACACTTTGGCCCAAGTCTCCATACCGCCCGCTTGAGGGTATCAGGGAAATGTGGGCTGGGAATCTAAAAGACGAGGGCAGTGTGGTCTGTGGGTGTCATCACTTCATGTCCTTCCATGCCAATCCATTGGTGGGACTAGGATACTTTCACCTGCCTGGCCCAAAGCCATTGAGACACCCCCCCCCCAAAAAAAAACACACACAGCCTGGGACTTGCCCTTTACAACCTCAGGCTCTCCCTCAGTGAACCCCCACTTCCAACTCCTCTCAGCACTTGAGGTCCTGCACTGGGTCCTTTGGGGTCTGTGGGGGTCCTGTCTTCTCCTGAAGAGAGGAGCCCAGCGTTAGCTGGTCTGGTGCCCAGGAGATAAGGGCTCAGGACACTGCTGTTCTGTTGGGAAAGAAGTCAGGGGAGGGAAGGCCCCCGTATACCCAGTATCCCCACGGACCTCATAGGTTCCAATCTGAAAAGAATACTTCTGAATTGGAGAGGGAAACAAAAGGGCAGTCGAGAAGTTGGACTTTGTGATTGTCTCCATCCCCAACCCCAAACCGACATCGGCCTCCGAAACCCCTCACCGGGGCCTGCTTTGGTCCACGGCCTCCCTCTGTGAGCTCCTCCCTCAGCCTTGGCACAGCCTTCGTCGCATCACTCATTTGGGCCCAGGCAGGCCACGCTTCTGTGACATCCGGGCACCTCAGTGACTTCCCCAGTGGATTTTAATTGCCTGACAAAATAATACCAATATTTATAAGGGAACAAACACAAATACCATAAATAAATACATTACTGACTCATTGAATTAATTAGTGTTTAATTGCTTGAAATTACCATCAGCTACTACCAATTATGTGAACAACGAATGCATTCTTGCTCCATTACAGATGGCAATTCCCACGGCGAAACCCGGGGCGCTCAGGCCCCATGAGACCGCGCCCAGCCCTGCCCCCACTGCTTTCCCCTTTTCTTCGTTCACTCCTCCATCACGTGTTTATTGAGCACCTATGATATGCCAGGCATTGGGTGCCTCAGTGGGCAAAACCAGACACAATCCTTGTCCCCGTGAAACTTAGCAGCCAAGCAATGGGTGAAGATAAACACATGGAAATTATATGGTATTTTAGAAGGAGATAAGTGGGATACAGAAAAATAAGCAAGGAAAAGGCATAGAGTGCTGAAAGTGATATTGAAATATACGAGGGCAGTCATGGAGGATGACCTGACCATCCTCCCTTTGTCTGTCCAGACCCTCTCTCCACCCGGTTCTGGGCTCAGGGAGACTGACCCTCACAGACTGCATCACCCCAGCCCCCAGCTCCCTGGCTTCGGCGAAGTCCGGGCAGTGGGGACCCCCACAGGAGATCAGTGGGGAGGAACAGAGTACCAGGCTGGCCACCTCCCTTGACCAATGATCTCAGCCCCTATCACGCTGTCCTTTCCATCAGTCCTGTTGTCTGACCTTGGGATGGCCGCAGCCCCTCCCTGTTAGTAGCTGAAGGGTCCTGCACCATCCCGCGCGGTTTCCAAACGCCCTGCCCACCACTTCATAATCTATCCTCAAAGGACCTTAATTTGGGCATGCCATCTGTTTCCTGCTGGGACCTGACAGAGATGGCTTCAGAGATAAGGGGACATGTGAGCAGAGGACTGAAGGAGATGAGGGGAGAAGCCAGGTGGACATCTGGGAGGAACGTTTCCTAGGCACAGGGGACAGCAAGTGCAAAGCCGGAGACAGGACTGTGCTTCGCGTCCTGGTGGCTGGAGCGGAGAGTGAGGGCGAGCAGCAGAGACAGTCAGAGAGAGCGCGGGGGGCCGGGTCCTCCCGGGAGCGCTGCCAGGTCCTCCAGGGAGCGCTGTCGGGTCCTCCCGGGAGCACTACCGGGTCCTCCGGGGAGCGCTACAGGGTCCTCCAGGGAGCACTGCCGGATCCTCCAGGGAGTGCTACAGGGTCCTCCAGGGAGCACTGCCGGGTCCTCCAGGGAGCGCTACAGGGTCCTCCAGGGAGCACTGCCGGGTCCTCCAGGGAGCGCTACAGGGTCCTCCAGGGAGCACTGCCGGGTCCTCCGGGGAGCGCTGCCGGGTCCTCCAGGGAGCACCATGCATTTGAGGGACTTTGGCTTTCACTGTGAGCAAAATCGGGGGCCCCTTGCAGCATT